>PVJH01012490.1:0-47185 GCA_004026705.1 Nesogale talazaci
CCTGGACTAGCACTTGGTCTGAAAGTTCCTCCTCATAAATTTGAAAACAATTATTGCATTACCTTGTGGTTAAAAAAAAAAAGCGCACCCATCTCAGAAGAGTCATTTCTGATCACACACTTAAGATTACATCCTTACACACCATGCAGCCCATGCCCTGCCATACGTCTACACCAGCAGCCACCCTGCCCACCCCCAACGCATGCCCATATCTTAAGCCACTGTTTTTTCTTATATCCTCAGCAGGTAAAATTATGCTTGGCCCCTAGCATTCAGATATTTGCTGAATGAATGGACATTATTTTACTGTCTGCTAATATGTCTTTTGGAAGAATTCTTCCTTAGGGACCTATTTCTTTGCTTTAAATATATTTTGTGCAGTGCATATGCTAACCAACAAACAGAATTCATAGTGAATATCCCTTATGAGTGGAAACCTGTGGGCATTTTCAGTGACTTGACAAACAAGTGCTCTTACAGGTCTGTTTGCATGCAAAGAGATGGCAGTCTTCAACTAAGATGAACATCATGCTCTAACTAAAAGCAACTTTTAAAATCAAAGAGGCTTTTCCCAGAAGATGTCTTTAGCAATTTATTATACAACCCAGAGGCCAGTCTTCTGAATTGCCAAGGCAGCTTTGTTCACACTAGAACAGGTTAGTTATTTTATTTTGTGAAGCTCTTCCAACTCTAGAACACATTGCAGAGGGCTTGGGTGGTGCAGGTGGTAAAGTGATCAAGTACCATCTGAGAGCCTCTTGATTATAATCCTTCCAGAAGCATCTCAAACATCTGGCTATCTGCATCTGAAAGGCCAGTCTTAAAAGCTTCAGGATCACACTTCTACCTGAAGGGCTGAGGATCTGTCTCTCCATGACCTACTCCCTGGGAACTAACAACAGTGAAGAAAACTTTCAGAATTAGCTGTGACGAGTCTGGAAACAAACCAAACAGCAACCCATGGCCATCAAGTTTTGATGAATCAGCTCCATGGGGAACCTATAGGTCCCAGCAGAGCAGGGTCAGGAGGTTTCCAAGGCGACAAGTCTTTGCCATATCGCTTCTGGTGGGGTTACTGATGGGTTTAAACCACGAACCTCCCAGTCAGCAGATGAGTGCTTGGCCACCACATCACCAGACTTCCTTGACTCCACATAATGTTATTGTGTATTATATTCTTACTGCTATACTGTCTAATGTGTTTTGCATATTTCTGATTCTTTGTCAGGATTCTAGGAAACAGTTCTAATACAAAAAAAAAAAAAAAAAGCGGGCTGAGTCCCGGTGGCGTAGCGGTTGTGCGCGGGACTGCAGCCCACTGGTTCAATTCCAGCAGTGGGGCTGGGCCTCCTACTCTCACCACTGGAGAGCAATGATGCCCCCCTCACCCCCCACCCCCCTTAAAAAAAAAAAAAGCAGCCACAGCGAATATTTGGGTACTAACCCAAAGATTGACTGAATTCACCTAGAAGCATCTTGAAAAAAGGTTTGGTGACAAAGTTCCAAAAAAGACACAAGAACTGACAAGCCTGTAGCGTATAGTTTTCCCCTGAAACATGTGGAATTGTGAGGAGTTGGAATCAATTCACACAACAACTTTTTTTTTTTGCTTGGTTGGTGAGAACCATATGCCAGAGCTATTGTTCTGTATATTTTTTGTAACCTAATTTATTTAATTCTTGGCACAGTACTAGGAGGACAGTCACTATTTATTATAAGTCCCTGTGTTGATGAATATGCCAAGAGCTGTTCAGCGAAGATGAAGTGGAACCAGGTCTGAACCTGCGGTTTGAATCTGGAACCTGGACTCTTACCTCCACATCAGACTCTAAAGGTGCCAATAAAAAGAAGCAAACTATTAATAAAAAAGACTCCTCTTTTCCCACATGCAATTTCCTGGAAACTGCAGGAAATTAGCATTGCATAGGATTCATTTTGTTTGTTTGAAGATCTAGTTTTGCTTGAAAGTACAAGAAAATTACCCTAAAGTGTATACATTTATAGTTTTATTTCACGTGAAATTTAGATATTTTTTAAAATTCTGCATTCATAATGTTCCAAGTAGTTTTATGTTTCTTTTTAGCTATAATTAGAAGACAGAAAAAATATATACTCTAAGTTTGTTAACATATTCAAAGTGTATTAGAAAACAAAAAGGGGAAAATACATGCATTTATATCTTACTAAAAGATTTTGCTGCCTTTTAGTTTCTTACTTCCAGATATAGCTATTACCAAGCATATACTATTTGAATCATGAGCTAAAATTCCCTTAATTTGTGACTGCAGTTAACAGCTGCACAGCTGAAAAACACACAGTATAGGCTTCCAATTTGAACACAAACTGACGATTTTGTAAGTAATTTACATTATGCTTAATTCTGCAGATGTGTTTTACAAAACTGTTTAATGTTTTTGCTTTTTTAGTTGCTTTTAAAAACACTTCCAAGAAATGTTTATAGCATGGAGATACATACGTTGAGATTGATATCTTATTTGTGCATCCATTATGCTTCCTTCCACCTGCTGCTTTATCTCTTCTGAATAATATTTTATCCAGGTTACAACAGTTATTTAAATGCATTCATTAGGAAGTATTATGTGTTGATTCTGAAAAACATATCTTGAAATTCTTATTTATTTATTTATTGAAATTCTTTCTGTGTTTCTCACACAGAGGTTATTTCCTGGGTCAGTAAATAAAAGTAAGCATAGATATTTGGTGTTCCAGTAAGTTAACAAAAAGATGTTTCTGAGTGTATCAAAAATAACAAAAGCAATAATAAAGAATTCCCTAAAGTATGCTGTTATACACTGTTTTGAAAACTTTCTAATTTCTTTTATAGATGATTGATTTCTTTTCGCTTATGGCTCATGGTGAAAAAAAAATCCGACTTCACGTATGAAATGCTAAATCAGGGTTTGCGGATTTAATAGCTGCTGCCTACTGTGATGGAGAAAGAAGGTTCTAAATATGGGGGTGCTCATTCTTGTGGGTAAATACTGAATCCACAGTGCACAAATGTTGCCGAGAAACAAACTGCTGCTGAAAATTGACACGAAATGTAAACCTACCATCTTAACAAGAAGGATAATTATATATTTTCCCAAGAGTTTAATCACCCCCTCTCTAGGATCCTGGCCACATTCCAAAGGAAATCATCCCATCAGAGTATTCTAAATGAAAGTCTTTGTTGATCTCCTGGTTCTCCTATCAGGATGTACTGCTTCTAAGCTGTGTTCTTCAACCTAGAAGACAGAGAATTTCAATCTACAGTACAGTGTCTTGTTGTATATAAGTGTCATATTTGTATCTTGGAATCAAAGCACATGCTTCCTGAAGCCTATAGAACCACATTCCAACATGAGCAATGTATAAAAATCTATTTATGCAAAGAATGTCTAAACATCACTTACAATCTTTTAACTAAAAATCATTATTTTCACTAAATTAGCATATCAATGTTTTACAAACAAAAGATTTTGGACTGCACACGAAGAGTGGCAGATGTGCTTTACATAGGCTCTCTAGTGAACACTGGACTGCTAGCCCTATGGTTGGAAGTTCAAAACCACCAGTGCCTATGCCCTTCCTCTAGGTTTTACAGCCTGGGAACCTCTAGAGTGTTGGGCTTAAACTAACAGCAAAGTTGACACTTTCACACTGGAAGACAGATGAGGCTTTCTATTCCCATAATGATCTACAGTCTTGGAAAGGCATCGGAGCAGTTCTAGTGGCCCACAGAGTCCAATGAGTTGAAATCTGCCTGAGGCAGTGAATTGGTTTTGTTTTTTCTTTTAGAATTAACTGTCTGGCAGTGGGATTCATATGCTAACATTTTGCAGTGAAGTTTCAATGATATTTTCTTCATAATAGATAAGTAACATATGCTTTGGATATTTGGAAAATACAAATAAAGCAAACATGTACCATCACTCTTTCAGATATAAGCACATATTTACATACATGTGTGTATATGTTGACATATATATTTTATTGTATATCCTTCTTTTGTTTTCTTCAAACTTTACATTATAAACTTTTCTTATTTCAATAGGGAGTAGCACTGTAAAATGTGCAATGTAACCTATATTTTTGCTCAACAATTTAATATAAATTTTCCATATTCCTTAACACTGTTATTTAAAAGGCTAAATAAAATTCCCCTACTTGATTTTAATAATTATTTCCTATCTTTCCCTAAAGTAAACAGATGGAAGCTAATTTTTTAAGTTTATAGTAGGATATTATTAGTAAATTTTATTTTAATTATAGATATTTTATAATAAAGCTATCCTACATATTCCCCATGGGTTATTATGTTACTCGACTGTTTGAATTACTATGCAGACTATTCTCTTAAGATCTTCCTTAGAACCACATATATAAGAGCTAAAGATTATAGGCGATATTGAAGAACTATTAAAACTTTTAAAACTTTCCATTAGGATCCTTACTTGTTTGTTCAAAGAGAATTTTTGCTTTCATTGCAATTGATGAATCAAGTAATATGTGTTTGCTTTTCACAAGTATGTTTGAATTTCACAGGTCTTTTATTTCACACCAGAAAGTGCACTCTTTTCTCTTAACAGGGCAATAAATCTAGATTTAAGGCCTTTCCCAAATAGTTACCACTGAGAGAAAGTATAGACTTGAACACAATTTGTTATTTGGCTAATTGCTCTCTCTAGCTGGAAGCATGCATTATTTAGCATTTAGCTATCCTAATTACTAGCAGTAAGTATAATGTGACCAGACATGAAGATGCTATGCTACACAGGGATTAACCTCGATGCACGATGTGTATTCTAGTTCACTCAGATGCCATTAGTTTGGCTGACATTGCTCATCTCTGGCATCTTAGACTAAATACCAGGAAGTGACTTAGCGTGCAACGGAAGTTTGGAAATTCTAACTTTCTTCTCTTTCCTCAGTGAAATGAATTACATGAAGTCAGAAGAAATCAAGGTAGAAAGAATAAAGCACTGAAGCGTCTTATGTTGGATGCTTTATCAATTGAAGATTTATGTCATTGTTTCTTGAGGCTAGTAATTTTCACATTAAAATTCCATACCTTTTTCTTTCAAATGCTTTGGTCTTTTTAAAAATCTTTGTATTATTTCTCTCTTTTTTGGTCCTTTTTGTTTAACCCATACTGAAATGCATAGAGCAATTGGCAAAGCCTAATAAACTTTTTTCTTTATAATCTAGCTCCCCTTATGATTCCTAACAAGAAAACCACTTTGGCAAGGAGTAATGAATACAGGGATATTTCTACATCCCAGAAAAGAATGTCAGGACATTCATTTTCCAGGTGTAAGCCGTGTGATGGAGAGAACAGAACGCAGATGGAAGAGCTTGCCTGTTAGCCCAGACTTCCCCTGGGTAACTCCTACTTACCCTTACATCCCAGATGAACGTCTCTCGCGCAGATAAGCCTTTTCCAACCTGCCATTTCCTGCCTTTCACAATTGGTCAGGCTTCTCTGTGAAATGGTCTTAGTGCACTTTGGCTGTATCTCCATAGTATTGATCACGAATAATTGCTGTGAGAAAACTTGTCTTTTAAACCTGTCTGTTTGCAATCTTGTGATCTCCACTGTGGCAGTAGAGGCTACGGCATATTATCTCTCAGTGAATTACATTGAACACGGTGTTGTGCTCACACCTCTGTACAGCATACCAAGTTTTGAGAGTCACTTACCTAAGCTAAAAAGGAATGAAAAGAAGATCTATGGGCAGATACCTTAGCATTCCTGTCTTTTGTATTTAATAAAGTGGAACTCACTGCCATTGAGTCAATGCTCACTCACAAAGACTCCCTTTGGGGATTTCTGAGACTCAGCTGTTTGGGAAAGCCGAAATCTAGGTGTTTGTATTTAATACAACTAGTGGAAAATGTGTGATTGGTAGAAAATTCATAAGGGTTTACTCTATCTCAGTGTTCATAACTAGAAGCAATTTTGTCCTCACCACGCTCTGCAGAAAACAAAGAGAAATGTCTGAGACATTTGTGATTGCCATAATGTGGGAGAGGGATGTTCTACTGGCATCTAGTGTGTAGATGACTGGTGCTAAACAGATGACCACGAGAAGGGTAGTCCACCACCACCAAACAAGGAGTACGTTGGGCACAAATTTAGATGCTTGTGAGGACTAGTATTTCTGATGCATTTAAAATCTAATTTATCTTTGAGGGACAATTTTAAACTTGTGCGAAATAAGATGGTGGACTTCTATTCTAGAGAAAGAGTCGGTTAGAGTCTATTTGTGTACATATACTATTCGGAAGAGGGTTGCGAATATTGTAACATTCCATGCACTCATGCACAAAGCATCGTTAAATGTTTTTATTCCTTTAAGAAAGAAAAATTCAGGGCATTTATCAGATAAATGGACATCTCGACCTTGCACAAGGAAACTTTTTCCTGTGATATCAATGTACACTTGGATCTCATGGAATTAGAAAGATGGGATGTGAAGGTCATGCAGAAAATCAAGTGGATTTGGCATGGATTTGAGTAGATTCCTGACACTGTGGGTTGGTTAGCAAAATTCTACAGTGTGACTAACAAATACAACCATGTGTGATGGATGGAATGGCCACTCCTAAAGGCCGACTCCCTTGTGAACATAACTTTGACTTAAATAGCACATGGTCAATGTCTATTGATGTACATCAGTCTTCCAGTGATTGAAAAGCTTTTGACATTATTTACTTATTTTTACATACTTTTATTTGTCTCTACTGTCAAGAGGCTTTCGTAGCACACGGGGGCACTCCTGGGGAGTCTAACCCGCACAAGGTCCGCAGTGCGAAGCCACTCGTGACTTCCTGGGAGGAAGATGCGGCTCTCGACTTCTGCTCGGATGGACGGTCTCAGAAACCCGCTGGGAGGGCTCCAGCCTGCTGTGGACGCAGCATTGCTATGAGTTGGAGCCTCTTCAATGGCAGCGAGTTTGGGTTTGAGGGCATCTTTTTGTTGCGTGCTGTTGTGCACACTGCCCCACAGGTTTTCCGCACCTGTCGCCGTTGTAGACAAACTCCTCCATGGAGCCATTCGTAGGCGCAAAACGGAACTTCCGGTGGAAGCGTCACCAAGTCTGAGTGTTTCACCATTGTAACCAGGAATCCTGTTTTTCTAATAAAAGTAGATATGTTATATTTATACGACCAATTTTTCTGGGAACGACAGAATAGAGGAAAATCTTACTGACATTAAAAATGGAGAGCATTTACTTTTGACTTAACTTTTGCTCTTTTGAGTTAAAAAATATATATTGTCATATGATTTAGTGCAAACAGAATAAGGATGGGGCATAATGTTAGTTTTGAAAAAATATGAAAGGATATGAATACAAATGCCCATCCCGGTCTCTGATTAACTGGATGATTATGGATAAGATTCTTTATATCTCTTTTTTGGGGGGGCATCATTGCCCTCTAGTGGTCGTGGGCGCTACCCAGCGCTGCTCCTGAGAGCTGCTGCTGGATTTGAACCGCCAACCCCGCAGGCCGCAGTCCTGCATTCAACCACTTATGCCACTGGGGCTCAGCCCCTCTTTATATCTCTAAGACCTATTCCCTTTTATAGTCACTGAAGAGAATAATAGTTCTTAACCTGATAGAGTACTCTCAGGTTTGAAACAAGACAATACACATATATTTGATAGCACAGTGTTTAAAATAGATTAGCAACGTTTAACTTTTTATTGCTGTTACCATCCTTGCTTCTAGGAGGCATGCAGGCTGTATTTTTTCAGGACAGATCTGTTTGCTCCTTGGCAGTGTTGTGGTACTTTCATTATTTTAGCTACCACAATAATTCCAATGCATTGATTCTTCATCAGTCTTCCCTATTCAATATTCAAATTTCTCATACTTAAGAGGTGATTGAAAATATCATGACTTGGGTCACGCATGACCCAGACTTCAAAGAGGCCTCTTTGCTTTTCAACACTTTAAAGAGCTTGTGCAGTGGATGTACTCAATGCAGCGAGTCTTTTGATCTCTTTACTGTGGCTTCCATGACCTTCGATTGTGGCTCCAAGCAAGATGAAATTCGTGATGATGTCAATCTTTTCTCTGTTCATCATGATGTTTCCCAGTGGCCCAGTTGTGAGGATTTTGATTTTCTTGACATTACATGAAGTCATAATGCATGTGGAAGGCTGCAATCCTTGATCTTCACGAGAGCGAGTGCTCTAAGTCTTCCTCTCTTGCAGCAAAGTTGGGTTATCAGGATATGGCAGATTGTTAATAAGCCCTCTTCCAAGCTTGATGCTCAAACACGATTGAGGATAGTGAGAGGATACAAGGCCCACCCCACCCCCCACGCGCACACACACCACACACATCACCTTGCTCTATTTCTACAACTACCTCTTGATCCATGTACAGGTTCATTAAGTTTCATACAGTAGAAGGTTTTGCATGGTTAATAAAACAAAAGCCTTCATATGGTAGTGAGTTAAAAACTGGGCTGTTAAGAAAATTGGGCTGTTAATCTCCAGGTGAGCAGTTCAAAACCACCCACTGCTCCTCTACTCCCATAGATAGTTACAGCCACAAAAACCTTCAGGGGTGTTCTATCCAACTGACAACATGGTTTTAATTCTGAATTGACTTAATGGTAGTGAGTCTGGTTGAAAACATCTTCATTGTATTTTCTGCTTTCAGCCAAGATCCATCTGACAGCCACAATGGTATTTCTTGTTTTATGTCCTCTTCTGAATCCAGCTTGATTTTCTGGCAGATTTCAGTCAGTATACTGCCGCAATCATTGCTGAATGATCTTCAGGTAAATTTTATTTGCCTGTGATATCAATAATATTGTTCTGTCATTTGTACTTTCCTTTTATGTTATGCAGACAATATGCATCTTTTACAGTCAGTTGACGGCCAGTAGCATACGCACAGATTTCTTGGCTTTGTGAGTGAGTGCTTTTTAGTTCTTATCAGCTTGTTGAAAGATTGCAATTGATACTTCATCAATTGCTGGAGCCGTGTTTTTGACTGAGACTTTCTGTGCACCATTCGTTCTTTCTCATATGTCACTTCTTTAAATGATTGAAGGTTGATTAGTTCTTTTTGGTTAGGTGACGGTATTCTTTCCATCTTCTTTTAATACTTGTTGTATCATTCAGTATTTTGCCCATAGAAATCTTATGACTAGCAACAGAACTACAAATTATACACTTTAAAATAAATCATATTTCATCTAAGGTAGATAACTTGAAATTCATATTTTTGGAAACCAATACTCTTTAAAAAATGCCATGAGGGGCTGAGCCCTGGTGGTGTAGTGGTTGTGTGCAGGACTGTGGTCCACTGGGACAGAGGTTCAATTCCAGCAGTGGGGCTGGGCCTCCTACTCCCAGCACCGGAGAGCAGTGATGCCCAAAAAAACAAACAAACCCAAAAAAATGCCATGAAGGGTTATTAATTTTTGAATAACTAAAGTTTTGTGTGCTAAAACTAATGTTGCCATTGTATACCTGAACCATGATGATACTGTGCTCAATAAGATTTTATTGCTTTCATGTGTATCTTCTTTTAAATGCTGCGAGAACAAATCAATATGATTCTAAGATAAGTTAAATACGCTTACACACATTCAATTATTTTCTAGTTTTTAAATCTGGAGGAGTATGTCATGCTTATAATCTAGATAGCAATGTCATAAATAGATTAATAATAGATACATTAATTGGGACAATGTTCTGTTAGTTTTAAAATCAAGTGAGGAGCAAAATTCACTAAGAACAATATTAAAGAGACATACAATTATGTATTTTATTCTGTCAAAATTACAGTACATGTTTAGAAGGGCACATAATTGCAAGTTCAAAAACACTCATTGGCTTATAGAAGATGCCAAGATATAGAGAATGAAAGCAAATATTCAGTATTATGAAATGAACTTTCTAAATGCTCATCTCTTTGTCGGGAAGTCAGCCTTAAAGGAAAGAGCAATTGCTTGCAGAATTAAGAAAGCATAGTCGTTAAATCTTGGGGTTTCTGTGTGCCTATAATATCTTCGATCTTCTAATACAGATATAAATTTAACAAACTTGCTTTTTAATTCACCCAATGCTTTAGAACGATTTTAATATTGAGAGATATGATTACCTTGTTATTTCAATTTGAATTGCTCAAGAATTTCTTCTTATGAAATATTATATACTTAATTTTCATATACTCTTTGAAAGAAGTTGATTTCATTGACTTATCATAAAATTACTTCAAAGCAATAATTTGTAATATCAGTTCAATTGAGCTTAAAATGTGAAGCTGGGAAAAGATACCCTCATGAATACTTTGTATAAATAACAAAACCATTTATTTGCAAGGACATAAATGAGATCAGAGACATTATTTTAGCTCATGGCTAATTTTTCTTTCTACCCCTGCCACTATAAAATGAATAAACACATCTATTTCTATAGAAACTGTCTTCTAAAGATTAGGAATTTGTCATTTTCAAAGGTTTTTCAGAAACCTTGAATGCCATTTGTGGTTATTGGTGCTATCATCTAAATAGCATTGGCCACTAGCTAGGCTGTTTCTTAGTTTTCAAGACATGCTTCCTTCAACTGATTTTCGATGCCAAATTCACTGCCATTCTAGTAAACTATCCACGATATAATTCAAAACTAAAGGTTTGTAGGTGTGCACATGCACAAACATATTCTAGTGACAGAGAAGTCAACATGTCTCCTTCAGCTCATGTAGATGAGTTGGTGTGCATGTGTCACTGTCTACGAAAGGAAAATCGCTTTCTCCGTGAAATGTTTCAATTGGCTGAGAGGTTAGTATACAATGCTCTATTGCCCTCTGCTGGCTGCGAAATGATAAATACAAACTTGCCCTCCATTCCATCGCTCTACTGGGCCTTTCAAAAAGAAGAGAAAGGCAACAAAACAATATATTTGGGTTAGGAAATCTAAATGTTAATTTGTACAATATTTGTAAGACAAGTTTCAAATATTTTGATTATTCTATGAAGCATTCCAATTAAAAGAGCACTATGTTATACTCATAGTTGCCTGGGGATTCTTGGGAATTTTCAACAAGACACATGCCATTATAATTGTTGGCTTATTGTGAAATATCTCTAAAATGACATTATGATGTATTTGTATGACTTCAATTGTGTAATAAGTCATATATTTATATCCAATTGAAAGACTATTCTGATTATATTGCTTGAGTAAAATTTTAAGTAATTGGATATTAGTTAAAAGTTCCCCTTTGCCAGTTAAACAGGTAATTTACTTTACACATTTTGTTCAATCTTTAAAGCTTTCTTTATGTATTATTTACATCTTCACAGAGGAAAAACCAACATTATTGTACAATGGTTTGTGAATCCTTTGACCAAAATGACAATGACAATACCTTAAGAAACTTAAAGCACATAAAATGATGAATCGGCCTGCTTTCATTTTAGCACTCCACACTGCTTTGCTCTGGGTTTTGCTAACTAAAAAGTAACAGTGGTATAAAGTGCAGATTCTAATAGTGTGGCCTTGCCAGAATTTCTGAAACATACTCTGGTTAAAAGTCAGAAACAAAGCTGTCACTGTTTTTTCAAAATCTTGACTGGAATTTTGAATCTGGGATTTATTTTATAGTTGCAATCTTTTCTCTCAGCTAGAATATAAGTTCAAATAATCTGGTTTTCATTTCTCTGAGTGCATTTCTTTGGCACATTTATAAAACTTAGGTCATGCTTCTTTGAAATACAGGTTTTATTCCATGCGCTGTGCCTCCCCATTCTGTCCTCAGAACCAGTGTCTCATAGGAATCACAAGGATAATCTTTCGTCTATGGCGTCTCAGCTCAAACAACTGTCAATCATTTTAAACATTTTTGGAGCAAAAGATAGTCTGCAACTTATTTGAACTACTCTGTTCTACTCCAATTCGAGGGAGAACTCGCCATTTTAAAGAGATAATTCTTAAGACTTGGAGTTGTCTGGGAATTCTTGGGATTTTCAAATAAGCTGTGTATGACAGACATTTTAATTGTTGGCACATTGTGGCATATTTTTATAATGATGTTATGAAATATATGGTATGATATTTAGTATGTGGTTATTTATGGATGAATACTTCTTTTTATCCAGTTGAAAGAATGTTATGTTTATACAATTTGATTAAAATTATATAAGTAAAATAATAATATACTTTCAATCAAAGATAGAAGTCACTTGAACTCCTTGTTCTCCATAAACTGGAAGAAAAAAAAGTTTCATCCTAGAGAATATTATTCTAACAATAAAATAGAAGATCATAATTTAAAAATTCTCAAGTGAAATGAAAAACATAATGTGCACAGCATGTACGCAGACACAAGCAGCCTTTGCAATCTCTTTGGTTTCTTAGGTCACACCCATAGCTAACATTTCCAAACGTCACTAGGTGTGGGAACTGACTTGCTGGCAGTGGGGTTGACTTTTTGGTTAAAGAAACGGTCTATTGCTATAGGTACAAATATAGAAACACAGCTTCTGCATAATGCACTCTTCAGTTTTATCCCCAAACTCACAAATATAGGAAAATGAGATTCAGAGGTTTTGAACACTTATCCTAGTCCTATAGGTTGAGTCCTTGATCAGAACTTAATTCTGGCTCCAAGTGCAGGATCCTTTAATGACCCCCTTCCTACCCCTGGGAGCCACCCACAAAGCTGCAAACCCATTTGTATCAGGGTCTTAAGATGATCAGGTCCTTTCATCAGTAATTCCACCTGGAAAGCTAAGAAACTAACTCAATGAACAATAAAAAAATGTCATGACTCACTATTTAATGTGGGAATAAGAAAAGTAATGCGATGGGATCTAAATTCTTAATAGAAATAAACAATAAGGGGCTGAGCCCCAGTAGCGTAGTGGTTGTGCGCGGGACTGTGGCCCACTGGGATGGAGGTTCGATTCCAGCTCTACGGAGCAAAGGTTGGGCCTCCTACTCCCACCACCTGAGGGCAGTGATGCCCCCCACCACCCCCCAGAAATGAACAATAAAGAGGTAAATGATAGCATATCACTTAATGGAACACTATAGAGACACTAACAATACTAGCTAGAAGATATTTTAAGGTTCTTTGGCTAAAAGTAGCAGACAAAAATTTCTGTATTACTATAAAAAGACAAAGAATAGTGTTATAGCTGCTGACAAGGCATGATGTACAATATGTACACAGTAAAAGTTATAAATGGAACAATAACATGATATTACTATTGAAATGAAACATAACATTTTATGATACGACATTAAAAGAATGTCTAAGCACATGTGAGAAAAAGTTTCTGTAATGTGAATCAACCTGCTAATGAATTAGAGCTAGAAACAGGAGGCACGTTTTAAAGTAAACGTCTCTAAAAAACAAAAGCAAAGCGCATACATGATAAGCGCTTGCTGCCACGGCATCAATTCTGACTGATGGCAACTCCTTAGGGGAGGGAGGCCTGCCCGTGGGGACTTCTGAAGCAGGAACTCTTTATGGGATTAGGAAGTCTTTCTCCTACAGAAAAACTGGTGCCTTGAAATTGCTGACCTTGCAGTCAACCTCTCAAGGCTGCTAATTTAAATGTCTCCCATATTATTTTATCTGTTTTAAAATTAAAATATGTATTAGAAAAATAAAACTGTTTCCCATCCTTGCATGAAGCAAGTATCTATCTTCTATTTATCTCTCTTATTAATTAAAAAAGACATATTTTTTCACATCCCTATTCTTTAAGAATCTCTTTAACAGGCTATCTTCATAAATATCTGCCTCAAGTAGATATATTACTCAAACAGTTCATTTCTATGGAAATATTAAAGTTGCAAGCCAGAAAGACTGGATTACTACTAAAGTTCAGGAAGAAATAAGAATCACACCACAAGATTCTATTAATGTAAAATCCATAAATTCCCCCAAAATAGAAATCTGTCATTTATGATTCTGTTAAATAATTTGACAGTATTTTTTTTAAATGACAGGACAATTAATACATTTAACAGAGAATTCATCATTTTCAAGTATCTGGAGTGCTCTGGCTACTTTTAAATAACAGAAAGTTCCATCTAAAATCACTTTTATGCATTTATTCAAATATAATTATAAAAATTCATGAAACACTGCATTTTACAGTACAATATTTAGCGATTGAGAGTAATTCTACTTAGGCTACCAAACTGTCCTGATTTCTTTGGGAGTTTTTTAAAAGGACTGGGACAAGGTACACTCAAAGTTTGTCTTTTTGTTATCAAGAAATTTCAACTTTGGCTTTTATTTTCTCTTAGTTTGCTTCATGGTTGTTGGTTTTTCATTATAAGCATATAGATAAATTAGATAATCAACGTTTCTTGGTTTTTATTTGGGTGAATGGTGCCTTGGATTTAAAACATTGATAGATACACATGTCTTTAGCATTCCCTTTGTACATACTATCCACATTTTTTGGTTCTCTATGGCAAAGAGCAAAAGAGATATGTGCCTTACTTCCAAAATCGCGTCTCACAGATTTGCTTGTTTACTCTCTTCTACATATACACTTTCGAATCTTATTCCCAAAGGAAGACTTGTTTTTGTTAGGATTCTATTTGTCTGTACACAAAATAGATATATTTTTCTTTAGTTTTCACATTCTTAAAGTAGACTGTCTTTTACAAATTAGAAAAAAGATACCCACAACCCCCTTAAAAAGTTAAAGCTATGTATGACTAGAATATTGATTAAATAAACATGTCAACATGTTACAAAAAGTATACAAAGATTACAAAATTATTAGTTTCCCTATTCTTCCTATCTGCAAAAAGATGACATTGACTGAGAGTTTTATAATGGTCCAAAGGAAAGAAGGTCTCTGTATGCCTCAAATTTGATATTTTAAGTCAAAGTCAGCTGTTAAGAATTACTGAATTATCCAGGGCAGAATCTCAGAGATGGCTCAGATTACAGTGTGTTGGATATGAAACACTGGACACAAAAGGGGTGAAAACTTCCCAGTGATTAAAAAGGCCTGTGGGACTGGGTTTTTAGATTCCAGAGCAGTACATCAAGAGAAATGTTGCAGATTCTCAAGTTCTTGGCGAAAATTGTGCCTGTAAATCGATGAAGTGTTTTTGAAGTAACATATCGGGACAGTTCTAAAGAGTGGGTATATCAAATTCCTTTCATTTCCCCTGGGAATGGGCATTAAACTTGGTGGGTAAAAACTAATGCATAAAAAGGTAAGAAATATAACCTATCAAGACTTCAATGAGGCCAGAGAGGTAGATGAATATTGAGGCAATTTTACTAATTTTTCTCTTTCAATATCATTTAAAGCAGAATGGATTGATGTTTTATTTTTGTTGTTGTTCTTTGTTTTTTTTTTTTTTTTTAGGGGGGGCATCATTTCCCTCAGGTGGTGGGAGTAGGAGGCCCAGCCTTTGCTCTGTGGAGCTGGAATCGAACCTCCATTCCAGTGGGCCGCAGTCCCGCGCACAACCACTTGAGCCCCGGATTGATGTTTTTGGAATTAAAATTAATTAGCCTTTTTATATTTTGTAAATATTCAGGACATTCATTGAAGATGTACTGAGAATTATCAAATGTATCTTTATAAGATTAATTCATAATTTCCTCAGCTTCATTAACTTATATGTCAACAAGTTTCTCTCTCATTTTTTATTATCCTGTGAACCATTCTGCTTCACAAGTGGAACTGACAACTAATTAAATACAGTCAATTAGTAAATAACTTCTAATTTGTAAGAATTATAGATTTAAAGTAACAACCTCATGATTAATGATGTTATGCATAAAAAAAACAACTACAATTCAGGCCAACGAAGAATTTTGCAAAAAATTAAGTTTTTTCTTTAGGACCAGAAGGCGTAGACATTGATAAAACTATTAGAGAACGTGGTCATAATCACAAAGGAAACTTAAATTTACCAAGTAAATTTACTAATTTCCATGTTGCTATTAAAAAAAAAAAATCTGCCATTGAGTTGATTTCAACTCATAATGATCTCTTTGGGTTTCTAAGACTCACCCTTCAGCGGAGTCAAAAGCCTGGTCTTTTTCCTGTCCACTAAGGAGCTGCTCTGCTGCAAGCGCTCCCCGCTGGAGATCTTCAGGAACCATCGAACTGGTTCTGTGCTGTAGGAGCAGAATGGTCCTCCTCACAACCCTTCCTCTGTCTGAGCTGTGGTGGCAACCACGTGCCATTTCATCTCACTGAGTGTCTTCCCAAATGCAAAGTACTTCTCTCCAGGGGCTGGTTCCTCCTGACACGTGCCCACAGGGCTTGAAAGCACACTTTACTCTCCTCATCCTGGCTGTCTTTATTTCAAGATGGATATGTTCATTTGTTTGGAACTTCATGTACAGTCCAAATAATTCACAAACTGCAAAATTCAAAGGGATTAATTCATCCTGTGTGCGCCTTTGTCACCAGCTTTCACATGACGATGAGGTGAATGAAAATACCCTGGCTTGGATCAGGCTTTCCTTTGACTTCAAAATCGAGGTCTTGCCATTTGACATTTTGAACAGGTCTTTGCAGCAGACTTGCCAAATGCCCTCACAGTGTTGGGTTTCTTGACGGCTGCTTCCGTGGGTGTTGACCAAGGATGCACATATAATGAAATCCTTACTGAATGCAACATGTTTTCATTTCTTATGGTGCTTACTTATTAGATTGATTATGAGGACCTTTTTTTTCTTGTTGAGGTGTATCTCCTACAGAAAACTATAGTCTTGATCTTTATCGTCTGTGCTTCACATTTCCGTCACTTTCAGCAAGCAAGGGTCTGTCATCTGCAGATTGCCGGTTCTTAGTTAGATGTGCTCTAATTGTGATGCTATGTTCTTATTCAGACAGGCTAGTCTCTTGGGAATTTTTGAGCAATATCATTAAAAGCAGACACAAGCAAAAACATTTTTCATGATAACCCCCAAACAGTTACAGCAGTACATAGAATGGGAGCTGCTAGCGTTTCATGCTAGATTTAGAAGAGGACAGGAATATCATGACAGATTTCAGATGGATCTGGCTCAAAACAGAGAATACTGGAGAGATATCACCCTGTCTTGCCGACTACACAAAAGCATTCAGCTTGGGTGGATCAACGGGGAACCATTGTGATGAAATTCCAGAAAACTGAAGATTCGTGTGGAGCCTGTACGTTGATCATGAGGCTGTTGGAGCGGAAGAATGGGCTACCGAATGGTTCAAGATTCGGTATGGCAGGCATCAGAGTTGTATTCTTTCACCATGTTATGCTGGATCCAAAGCCACTTCCTGAGCCTGATTCATAGTGATCTTGTAAACAATTTCTGAGGCTGTCCCTCTTCATGGAAAGCCCTGTCTTATCTTTTTCCTGTGGAGCAGTTGTTGGGTTTGAAACCCTGAAGTTAGAGAACATTCAGAATGTTTCACTGTTATGAAGCTGATCCAACCTCACCTGATCGGACTGGGTTCATTTCGGAGACCATAAGACCATAGGAGTAGACAGCCTCATCTTTTCCCCACGGTGCTTTCAAACTGCTAACTTTGAGCTTAACAGCCTATGTCATAAACCGTCATGTCACCAGGGTCTTATGATGGCCAGGAGGGGTGCTTAAAGCCTCGACCTATGAGGAAATGTGTGTGTGTGCATTTAGCAACAAACAAACCAAATAAAGTCTGCAGCAAACTTTTATCTTGACTTATAAAATAAAATGTATATTTGCAAATCTGTCAATCTAAAAATTCATCTTAATGAGAATTTAGCTTGTAATTAAGAAAGCTGATTGTAAATGGCAATAGACATTTTAGCAAATATATTCTTTTTCATATTTAACTGTCCCATTTATATTCTATATATTTATCACATAAGCAGTGAAAGTTTTTTAAGGCCATTGCTTTATAGATCTAAAAGTAACTAACTCAGTTATCTATTGTCCACTCATCAGAAACTCCCCCCCACCCCCGCATTTTTTTTCTCGCATCACTGCCCTGGTGGAAGTAGGAAGCTCAGCCTTGTTCCTGGAGAGCTGCTGCTGGACTTGAACCACCAACCATGTGGGCTGTAGTCCCACACACAACCATTGCGCCAAGGGTGGGGGGCGTCAGTTCCCATTTTTCTTTTTAACCAACTAAATCACCCGCGAATTTAAACTCCCCCGAGCCAAGAAAATGCTGTATGATTGTGCTTTCTTCAACCTCTTCCTCTTAAAAATCGTATAACCTACTTCTAAAAATATAATTGAAGATGAGAAAGTAACACACTCGACTCCACCGCCAAGCTAAATGGAGACTCAACGTGGTTCCATGATGATCTTTACAATAGATTGGAAAGGGGAGCACACGTGGCACGTGGTTCAGAACGACTCACGCAGGGAACCGTGGGAACAACCTTTTCACATACGCCGCTACTCTTTCCGCAGACCCTTGCGGTGGTGCGGGTCTGCTAGCATCCACAGCAGATTTTGTTTTTTTCTTTCAAGGGCAAAGTTTAAAAATTGGATCTGGCAGATAACGGACCCATCCTTTGTACCATCCGAACAGAACAAACCATCCACATGAAAACCAGACCACCAAACTGAGCTTTTTGCCTTCCAGTCAATGCCGATTCATAGTGACCCGGTAGGACAGGGTAGACTGTCCCTGTGAGTTCCTGAGAGAGCAATTATTTAGGGAACAGAAATCCCCTTCTTTCTCCCGCCAAGCTGCTAGGGGTTTTCAAGTGCACGTCTCGTGAGCAGCAGCCCCAAAGCACACCCCTGATACCCCGAGACCCGACCGGCGCAGCAGCTGAAATCCGGAAGCCATCCTGCTGCCTCGGGAATTCAACGTCTTCGATAATGTGCCACCAGCAAGGTGAGGACGCAACTCTATTTTTATTCTTGCTGATCCGATAACCTTCTGTCCCGCCTCCTCGGTTCCGTGGCGCCCCCGGGGTGCGGCGGCTAATGGATTGGGCTGTTGACCACACGACCAGCAGTGTCAAACCGGCATCAGGAGAAAGAGTAGGCTTTCTGCTCCCCAAAAGATGGAGAGCCTTAGATCGTCGTAGACCTTCTCCTCTAAGGTCTCGATGAATTAAAATCAACTGGTTGGCTTTGTTTTTATTCCAATTCATTAGGATACCTGAATATCTTGCAGGATCTTTTAACCTTCGGTTCAAGGAACTCTATGAACTACTAAATGAGCCACAGCTCAATAAGAGACAACTTTTCCTGAAAATACTGTGACCATCCGCCCCAACCCAAAGCCAAAGCTCTTTAGTGGATTCTGCCTCACGGAAATCCGGAGGACAAACTAGAAGCGCCTGTGTGTCCTTAAAGAGTCTGATCTTTCTCCTGCGGAGTGGCTGGTGGTTAAACGGTCAACTTTGTGGGTTGCAGCCCAATGTTTAACCCACTGTGCCACCAGGGCTCCTCGTGCTCAATTCTATTTTCATGATTTCCCTAATGCTACAGGGGATCAAAGCCAACTGGGAAACAAAGCCCACATTTCTGATGTTTGGATTCCGACTGGAGCACCTCCTGTGGCCCAGTACAAAGTCTCACAAACAAATGCCCAGATCAAGGGCAGAAATAGCTGTGTCTTTAGAGCCCTAAGATAAATACAGACAGTGGCTCCCACCCAGTGCTTGTTCCTTTCCTTGTGTACAGAAGAAACGCTTCCTTCTGCCATGCATTCGTCTATCCAGTGTAGACAGACAACCCGAGAGCAGCGAGCTTGCTGGGTGCGAAGGTCCTACAGAGAGAAGAAAAATGATAGAAGGCTTTGTTTGACAGTGGCTGGGGACTGATGTACAGAAATAAGCTCAGCCTGATGTTCTGTATATTTTAGTAAGTTTTGGGGGGAAAATAAGATTTTTGAAAGAGAGCTGGCTTTATAACTATTTGAGAAGTTAGAAATATTATTCTAGCATAAGCCTGAACATACGTTCTTTCTCTCATTTGAGGCCAATTGTTTTCTCTTTTCTGAATATATTGCCCCCCATCCGCACCCCTGAAAAAAATAACAAGCACCTTTTTTTCCAGGAAAATTCCACCCTGTGGTTGACGTATTGCATAATTTTATAGTTGGACTGTGGGCCAGTGGTTCAGGAGGATAATTTCCTGGGGAGAAATCACTAGACAGTGGCTATGGAATGAGAAAGGGACTCTAGGGAGGGGGTAGTGGACTGAGCACTGGGCCGTCAGCCACGTTCTGGGTGAGAGAGGCAGCTTTTAAAAGATTCCTAGCCTCAGAAACCCTAATATTACCCTGTCCAGCAAGGTCACTATGCATTGCAATCCATTCAATGCATTGGGATTGGCTTCAAAAATAGGGTTGACCTTCTGCCCATCTCCCTAGGAAGATTTCTACTTTAGACAGTTAAAAAAAATCCACACTCTATTTCCTCATCTGTAGAATGATGATAATAATAGCTCCTTTTCAAGATAGTTAGGAGGAAGAATAGGGAAACAATACATAAAAGATATCCAGCATCCCTGGTGGTGTAGTGGTAGTGTGCAGGGCTGCAGCCCACAGGGTTGGCGGTTCAAGTCCAGCAGCAGCTCTCTAGGAGCAAGGCTGGGCTTCCCACTCCCACCAGGGCAGTGATGCCAAAAAAAAAAAAAAGATATCCATGGGCTGAGCCCTGGTGGCGTAAGTGGTTGAGCGCAGGTCTGCAGCCCATGGGCTTGGCAGTTCAAATCCAGTGGCGGCTCTCAGGAGCAGCACTGGGTAGCGCCCACGACCACCAGAGGCAGTGATGTCCCCCCCCCAAAAAAAGATATCCATGATGGTATGGTCTGCCAATGTGCAATAAATAACCATCATTGTTGTTTTTATGACCCGTGAACTATTGGTATTCATAACAAGTTACAACCTTCCACAGAAGTAGAAAAATTTCCTTTTAGTCCAGGCTCAAAAAAGGTCTTCAATACAGTCTTCCTGCATATTAGGAGGATTGAGTGCTAGCAACACAGCATGGCAAGATAGCAGGATTCTCCCCAAACTTTCTGTGCAGTTAATCTTCAGCAAGTCAGATAACTTACAGTACCTCCTTTAATAGGAATATATGACACAGCAAAGTTGGGTAACTGAGTTTCAATAGTGCTTCTGAAGTTTTAAAATTATCTCCCCACAGAGATACTAAATCAGCCCAGCTTTCCAATTATTTGTACCATTTCATGAGTCAATAAGTACAAAATTTAACCTTCAAGAGCTCATCTAAAGAATAACAAGAATAATTTACTAGAAGATGTAGACTCGCACATCCACAAATGGATAGTAGTTCTCTCTAACCACTCAACCAATAGCCCCATCTGGTTTTAAGTCTACTTTTTCAGAAGAAACTCTCCACTTCTCTTGACTGCTCCTCAAACCTCAAAGGTTTCCCCCTTCTCTCTATCCTGATGGCCTATATATTTAATACTTATTGGTTGTTATTATTATTACAATATTCCTTTACATCCCATAGTGTAGACATAAACCACCTAAAATTCTCGATGGCTTTTAGGTTTCGTTTTGCCATTTCAGTGGTTAATTACAATTCCTGGTGCCTGATTGCTTCAGTCTGAGTTATCTCTTCCTCAAAAAAACCCCATTCAATTATGTGATACTTCCCTTTAAACTTTGATATCTCCTAACTGCTTACAAGAAACATTCCAGACACTTTTAATTGACTCACAAGGCTCTTCTCTTCTTAACCCCTTCTCTTCTTTTGTTGCCTTTATACCGTAAGTCTTGAATTGTCAGATCACAGAATCATTATATATATTGCTCCAAGCTTTTGTACTCATGCTGGGAACTTATCATTTCTGATACTTTCACTTTGAATTTTCCATTGAGCATTAAACACTCATTTGAATGTCTCTTCTTTCATCAACATTTTTACTCCTTTAGGAAGAATGGATCTTGTCCAGAAAGTGAGGATTTAATTGATAGTTCTACAATTTATTGTGCATTTCTCTATAAAACCCCAATCATTTTTCCTATATCTTTTCCCTGGTTTGTTGAGGTTGTTGTTGCTACTTGCGTGCCCAATAATTTCATTTACAAAGTGAAATTTAGAATCAACTAGACAATGTCTTATTTAATATTGTCTCTTTGTCTTACTTTGAACTACTTTTTAACTACTTCCTTGACTGACTCTCAATTATATGAATATGAATGTGCCATTGTCTGTATATAGATCATACATTTTAATAGCCATGGTGAACAGATATTGATTCATCTGAGTTTATAGACACAATCTCCATTTTACACATCCATAGGATCTACCTTAGCTGTACATTAACTATCCAGGTGATAGGTAAGTTTTTGAATAGTAGTTCTCATCTCACATCTCTGAGACCATGACAGTCTGAGAGTAGAAGATGAAAGTACAATCTGTAAAGAAGTCAGTACAAATTGATGCAGAATCAACCATTTATGATCAGAATGCTATGAGATCTCTCACGGCTTTTATGAGCCTCTCAGAGCAGATGCTCACATGGAAGTACAGCTTGGAGAAATTCTGCAGGGATGGAGCTTCCTTTTCCAAAAGAAGACACTCTGGGTGGGTTCACAGGGTTCACCCACTCTGACAGCCTTTAACATTTTGCCTTCTGTCAACCTCTCTGTGGTCTCTGAGCAAATACTTCACACACCACCATCTCTGGACTCAGACTGAAAAGGTGAAAATAGAATGTAGCTCAGATAGTTTGATGCATACTGATGGGCTTGAGGTCATCATGGCTGTGGACATGGAAAAGACCCCAGTGCTACCATAGTTCTTTCTCTGTATCTGTGACAGAAGGAGTAAACAACTCTGGCAAGATGGGATCACAGCAGTTATTTCTCTTTGGCTCTGTTTGTGAACATTACAGGCAAGGAAAAAGTCACAGCACAGAGATCTTGAAATACTCTAATGTAATGTATCATTCCCTAGACTAATATATTTTTTAAAGGATGAGAGCCACCATTTGTCATTTGTTAATCAGTCCTATTATACAGGTGGCAGACACGCAAATACACTTAGACCTAGACATGTGTATAAACACAAAAACACACCACATTTTTTTATTTCTTTGCTCATTTATTCAACATTATTTATTGAACACCTAAAATACGCTGGCTATCATTCTATACACACACACCTGCTCCCTCTCAAACACATGCCACACACTTAATCTTTATGATATTATAACATATCTTTATCATTTTAAAGATTAAAAACAAAACAAGTGAGACTTAAATAGGAAACTCAGGATTAGAAAAGTAAACAATTTGATTATAATCCCACAAGGAAAAAGAAAGAGTCTACTTTTAAGTTTATATATGATTCTTAAAAATCTTGTACTTCCTGGAAATAAAGACGAACTTGAAAAACAAAGCAAATCTTGTACTCCCTGGAAACAAAAATGAACTTGTAAAGTAAAGCAAAGCAAACAAACAAAGAAGAACTCTGTTTTGCAGTTTTGAGGGGAAAATCATACTCATTAATTAATAAGCCAGTAGCATTGATATTTGAAACCTACCTGATCACAAATTCCATCATATTTCTTACAAGCCAGCCCGCAAGGTTCCAACCAGACATTTCCTTTCACCAGTGGAGGTGTTGGATCAAAACTTGAGCAGAAGGAGAATTTTGCCAGAACTTTTCTTGGCAAATATGCATTCAGATAATCACTTATCTCTATTTTATGGTTTAGATGATAGGTGCTTCCTCAAATAGCAAATCATTTCATAGTTCAGATGCAACAGTAGAGTCTGACTGAAATAACTTCAATAACAAAATTTCAATTTAAAATAATTGCATTCTGAAGCTCTCTTTTACCATTAAATCTTGACATATCCCTTCACTGGAGTTATTCGTTTTCTTAAACTAAACATTCAGGCAATAAATTTTCATGTTCCAGACCCATAATCTCTATTCCATGGCATAAATACTACCAAAAGTGATTCTGATAGTCCTACTGTCTTTTAGTTTCAATTTTATTCTGAGACTAACAAAAATCATAAAAATTATGCTAATATAACTACAACAAGTAAATAAAAAATGATTGCCTACTGCTCAAGAAGACTGCCAATAAGAAACACTAAATGCAACATGTCAAAGCCTTCCAAAAAACCTATAATTGGAAGTTTGTCGTTATGCCTAATGGTGCAAAAATTTTTTTTTAAAAACATTCAGCAAAAGGACAGTAATAAGCAACCCAATCTAAGACAGAACTTCACATTCCCAATGGTTTGAAACTTTGTTATTCAAATTTACTGCTTTTGACACAGAAGTCAAATGTGGATCTTAATGACTCTTTTAATTTTTTAAAATTCTCTTTGGCAAAATGATCCATCTGTTCATCGAATCCTTTGCAAAGCCAACAAGGTCACTTCAGGTCAAAACCCATACCTAAGTTGGTTTAAGCTTAGAGTAACCAAAATAGTGTGTCAAATTGGACTACTAGATCTATAAAATTACATCATATAATTGGGGGAAAAAACCCTCTTCTCAGATTCTACATTCTTTGTGAAGGACTGGCTTTAAGAGTAAGTTTTGGTGGGGGAGGGGGAGAAGAGGTTGGAAGGAAAAAAAAGGCCAATTGGAATGCAAAAGTGCATTTAACATTTGTTTATATTTCCACATCATTATGCTAGATTTAAGCTGTCAAACTAAGTTGATAACAAATGTTAAGTATAGAAATGTATACAGCAGCCAGCCTACTGCTAAATTAGGCAAACAAAGAAGTCTTGTCAGAGAGTTAAACATTCCAAAGTTAAATGCAAGGTAATATTTGAAGGCAAGGTTTGCTTTTTATCACTAATGGAACAATTTCTTTAAGATTCCTGGTCCTTGCACAGCGGGAAGGTTGGATAAGTTTTGCAGTGGGAGTCTGCATTGTGCTTCCCCTACAGAACTTGCTCTAAAAATATGATTCTTGGGTTGTGACAATGACACTTTATCTAAGAAATAATATCTGGGCTAAAACCGATTAAAAATAAAACCTTAATTTTTGATCCTTTAAAAAATTTTTTTTGATTCTTTAAAGTGTCATTTGCCTTCTTCTTCTGACTTCTTTGTTAAACACATACATGAAAAGAAGGGCATATGCACATATGCGTCTTATCTCTGACTCACTAGGGTTCAGTTTTTATTTAGTAGAGCATGATAAAATAATTTGATCTAGTCCAACACGTCATAACTAAGCAACGTTCTAGAGGATGACAAAGCATCAACTATGGTTCCTTCCCATGAATGATTTATATTCTGGTCTCAGAGATTATTCATCCACTATTATGAATGACATGATACTAAATATAAGAGGCATAATAGTGAAATAAGACACTTGAGGGAAAGGACCTTCCATTATTTTGGTATTTAATGCATATCTGTTAGCAGATTTAGTATTTAATGCATATTTGTTGGCAGTTAGCAAGGAAATTGGAGAAAAGTGAAACAAAAGGCGATAATGAAAGAGCCCTACCTTCTAATCCCAGAACAGTTATTTATGACTTGACTAAGGGAATAATGAAAATCTTAGTTTCTTCCTCAGCAAACTAAGAGTAATGTGTAAGTCAAAAGGTTTTACAAGTACTTAATGCAATAAAAGACAATATGCATATACTTCTTACACCACTAACAGGAATATAAGTAAATGTTACTTTCCATAGCCTGCAGCTCTTAGAATATAGCATATAAACTGTGGTCCTCCGTAAATAATGCTTTGTGGAATGATCAGTGTTATAGAAGAAATAATGCCAATCTTTGAAATAAAGGGTGATACTGGGATGAAAGCCCAGTCATTTTTAAGAAGTTAAGATCATGATATAGCACCCTGGGAGAGAATGCAAATGAAGATATTTTTGGATTTTTCCTCATTCATCACTATAACAATGGAACAAAGCAAATTACATTATCTTTTAGCAGAAATTGAGAAAGTTAATAACTGGACATAGATGATTTTCTAAAAAAAATAGGAAGTTGAAAGCGAAGGTTGGGGCAGAAGACTTAGTTGATGTATTACCATTGGGTTTGAAAATGTCAAATTCATTAACTTCATCTAATACAAAAATTCCCAGAGTTAACTGTGTGGATTTTTATCATTATTGATAAAAGCAAAAAATACAAATGATGTGCCTATGAAGTATTTGTGACTAAAAACATCCTGATGAGTGCATTCTGACCAGTAATGAACCAAGAGGACAGAGCAGAAGTGCACTCCCACCATCCCCCACCCCAGCGTTCCTAAGGCTGGAATCTTTGTTTTTCCCTCTGGGGCAGATGGAACCTTCAATCCATGGACTTTTTGATTGGGGACCTGGTGCTTGACCATTATCTTTTAGATAACTGAGTCATTATGGAAAACTTAAATCATATCAGTTGAAAATGGCTTTCTAGATATTAAAATGGGGCCCACCATTTTGTAGAGAATAGTGTTCTATTCAGAGCTTGAATGTCCTGTAAAATAGATAAAGCAATAGTTGTATGTAAGAGCGAATATCCCAGTAAGCAAGAGCCTCGGGAGCACAACGAGCTGCAAGTTGTACTGTTAACAGCAAGGTCACCAGTTCACACCCACCATCTGCCCAGAGGGCGAAAGAGGAACCTGACAGATGTAGGTTTGGGAAATGGAATGGAGCAGTTCTCTTCAGGCCTATAGACTTGCTGTGAGTCAGAATTAACTCCAAGGGAGAGCTGGTGTGTTTTGTGTCCTTATAACCCATTCTTTGGGAGGGGCACCATGGTTTTCAAATGTCAGTTTCTCTAATTCGTTATCTGTAATTATGTTCAAAGCCAATGGATTTCTCGTCTTGGGGTCCTTAGCCAAAGTGTCCCCTGAAATTTGAAGAGAGAAATATATATAACCTTTTCATTAACCTCTAAATGAAATATAGCATGCTATCAATTATGAATGCACAATTGTAGTAAGCATCATCTAAGATGTGCTCTGTGATTTCACTTCCTCATATTATTACTGGTAGAAACTCTTTCACTGCACTGGATCTATGACTTGCTTCTAACCCTATATGAGATGACAAATAGTGCCGCTTCTGAAATGTCGCTTCAGGTCGATCGTAACTATTCCCTGGGGTAGCCACTTTCTTTCCCCTGCTTGCTTTGAAGGCATGAAGTCATCTCAGTCAGTGTTGTGCCATTGAGGAGGTCTTCCTAAAACTGCACGCAGTCCCTGAGTCATGACCCTGTGGAGGGGCTTGCAATTCATCTTCCCCCACTGAAATTTGAAGTGTGAAAAATATATAACTTTTTCCATTAACCTCTAAATGCAATAGCATGCTATCAATTATGAATGCATAATTGTGGCAAGCATCATCTAAGATGTGCCAACCTTGGGATTGGGTCTTACAATAATCCCTGAACTAGGAGCATTCAATTAAGCCCTACTCCGCTTTCTGATTCATAGAAATGGTGAGATAATAAGTGTTTGTGGCTGTAAGCAGGTACCTATTTAAGGATTATTTGTTACACAGAAACAGGTAACTAATACCGTTTCGAGTGTGTGGAAATGGGGTGGTACTCCAACAAATGCTTAAACATGGAGAGCTAGCTTTGGCATTTATTAGGCAGTGGATGGAGACTGGAACAATATTGAGGAGCATGACAGGAAAACCCAACTTGCCTTGAATAGAAATTTTCTATCATTTTAAACTTTGAGGATACAGATCAAGAGACAGAAATATGTAATGGCAAACTAGACGAGGGAGCGTCTTTGAAAGGTAGTTAAGGTTTTGTATCAGCTTGATTTGACCAGCATCTGAGTAGGTTGACTGCCTCATGATAATGTATCCAAAGTAAGCAAATGTGCCTACTTATTGTATTGATATGCTTCCAATACCAACTTACATGCTATTACTAACAGGGCCACCAAGTGGAGAAGATTCAATGACATTTTGAGATGAAGATGGTTCTGAAGAAAGTCCATTGAAAATTCTGTGAATGGTTAACTATGGCTATCAGTATAAATTAGTGTCAGAGGTTGCAAATATATGAAATGTCCCTCACAATCTGCACTATGTCATTCTCTTATTGCCCTCTAAAATGAAAAGCTTCCTGAAAGATTAGAATGGAGCAGGCAGTAATCTCATGCAACACATATAGGGCTGTCTCTGGGGTACAGGGAAAAAGTGCATTTGACAGAGCAAGATTGAGAGGGTCTTTATATACCTCCAATTAAAGGTACATGCATCCTCACTATCACGAGAAGTCTTGTCACGGGTCTTTTATGAATCTTTGGTCAACCCTTTATATTTTCACCTCCGCTCTGACCACGCCCTTCATATTTTGCTGTGACTGCAATCTGGCTGCCTTGTCCCCTGTTCAGGGTATGGTGACCTTGTCATTTCCCCCACGTGTGACTTTTTTCTCTTTCACATTCCAGGTACTCATTGGTCTACAAGTTGGGTAGATAGTCTCAAGTCCTCCATTTAGTTCTTAAGTCCTTTACTTTGATCACAAAGTCTTTGGCATCCTGTGATAGTAACATACAGATAGATCATTGGTTATTCCTTCTCATGTCTTCAGAATTTTTATACCAGATGTATCTCAATTTTTCCTTTTCAAGGACTAGGCCATAACATTTCCAATAATTGCAATGCCACTGTAAACTCAATTTCATGTGTTCCCTTCCCTTACCACTTTCACACTTTGAAGGTTTAAAGTTACAGGTTAGCTTGGCTACACCATGATTTTCAGTAGTTTGGAAGATATTGTATAATCATCCTTCATTTTTTTTTCATTTTTTTGAATTCTTATGGAAGTATCCAATAATTTGAAAAAGTGGTTCCCTTAGGTCTGTAGGCTGCATCAAATATACATGGATGTTCTAGCAAAATTCACTCTATCTCAACCTTGCATTCAATCCTGCATGTGCTTTGCTTATCATCCTCTGACTTCCAGTTGAAGCATAAACCAGCAGTCTTCTATCTGACTTACAGATTTTTGATTCATCAGTTCCTGCAATCTTTAAGCCAGCAGCCAGTCATCTAACCCGGTGATTTTGGTTCCATCAGTTCACGCTACCATATGAGTCAGGAGATACCTCCATCTTGACATCTGACTCATGAATTTGAGACTTACCAGCCTTCATTGGTTTTTAGTATATGTACCATCGAAGTAAGCACCGGCCTCCATTATTGTATGAGCAATTTCCTTGAAATAATTATATCCACATTTATACATTTATTTACATGTGTACTTCATTAGTCTTATTAGTACTTCATTCACTTTAGTGACTCCATCCTAAGATGCTCTCTACTTGACTTACTTTATTACCTTGACTCTCTTGGAATTCCATTCTATTCTTCTTCAACATTTCTCCCTTCCTTTACTCATGTCTTCCTTCCCTTTCCTAGCACATCCTTTTGTTATACTAACCCCTTTGAATACATCCTCAAAACCCCTTTCCCCTCTACTTTACCTTCTTTTTTTATTGAGAATCAAACTACGGTGAAGTCTTTCAACCTATTCTCCAGAACTCAGATTTCCTGTCATATGGAAGAAATTTCCTGTGTTAGAAATAAGGTGATGATTTTCACAAGCTGCCCTCAGCCAATGACTAATATCAACCGGAATACTAGTGCAAGACTCTACTGATGAGTGAGTGAGTTTTCGCCAGGCAAAACTTTTTTAGAACTGTACTTTGACATGAGTTTCTTCTTACCCAATGCATACAATACAAATATAAATTAAAGACACCTTTCTTATAAAGTTATGTCCCCTGTCCACATTTCCTAATACTCTAATATTTAAAACAAAACAAAACAGAAAAATCTGAACTCCAATATGGTTATACTGGCCCTCAGGCTTTTTCGAAAATACTTAATCCACTTCTATCCTAGATTACATAAAAAGGGTGTGAGGAGTTAGAAAATTCCAGGTATAAGTAACAAAAAGGTCAAAATCCTAAATGTTTGCAAAGACACACCCTCAATGCTTTCTGTACTGCTATGAAGTCCTTAGGTGACAAATCAAAAAAATTTGAGGAAGACCAGAGAGCAGCTGGGTTTTCTCCCATAAGACCTTGGTGAGTTTCATGGGACTCCCCAGCTACATGAAAAGCCAGTCAGCTATGGTTAAAGCTTCCAAAAGGCAGAGGCAAATCTATTGTTATATTGTGGTACTTAGTGGATGAAACTCAGTGAGAGGAATGAGAAATACATCTTAAGACGAAGGTTGACATCTCTGATGGTTTTGAATAGAAAATTGTCTTTTAGGGTTGAAGAGGCAGAGACCCTGAAGATTGGCAAATAAACAAAATGAAACAAACCATGCAGTAGGGTTAGATCTGAGAAAGAAAGATAAAAACGGAGGTATTTAGTTAGGGCTCAGAAAAATTGCAACAAGCACAACCTTTGATTGTATGAAGTGACTGGTCACTTTATCTGACTAGCAAAATTTACACCATATATATTTCATAGCTCCTTTTTTATCCTAGTCTTTTAACTGTTTCTATTGTTATATTTTCTGCTGATGGGTTTTTGATTTCACTAACACTACCTTCTCTGTGAACAGACTGCATTCAAAGCCATAGAAGCAGATCTTAATTTCAGATATTGCATTGTTGGGTGGCTCTCTACTTTTTTTTGATTTGTTACACTGAATTAAATTCTCTTTAGAATTCATCTGTTTTTCATGTTTTCCCCCCTGCTATTCTCTATTTCCCTTTTTATGCCATTCATGGCCATGTTAAAGCCCCTCCATGGTAACATTAAGATCTTCTATGTGTGTTCACCTATTGTCTGTTTTTGTTTCCATTAACTATCAGAGATTTCCCCCCAGATTCTTCTGTTGTCTAGTAATTTTTCCATGTGGTATATTGTGGATAAATGAACTACTGAGTACTCAAATGATATGTTTATGTGCTGGACATTATTTCTCTCTCTAGGTAGATAAAGTAAGTGACCAATGACCTCTATAAAATCAAAGATTGTATCATGAGACATGACAGCAGCTTACAATAACAAAAAAAAATGAAAACTGTTCCTGTCTCAGGATGCTGCCCCCCGGCCCCCGCCCCGCGGGGCAGTTCTACCCTGTCCTACATGGTCGCTAGAGATAGGGATACACGTGATGACCATGAGAGAAAGTGCATCACATTGTCAAGGGGTAGGAGAGGCAATATTTATTGACTCATTTATGAAACTGATGATAGAATCCATCTCACAGTTCCATTACAGTCACATGTCTCTCTCTCTCTCTCTCTCTCTCTCTTTCTCACACACACACACACACACACACACTCCTAAAAGCCACCTGGGAGGGGACCACAATGCATTTAGAAGAAAAGGAAGACTTTTCTATTTAAAAAAAAAACAACACAACATGTAACTGCGGCAGACATGTGAAGGTGCTTGGCACAGTATATATATTTGTGTATTGTGAAAAATGATGTAAGAGTCCCCAATAAAATGATTTTCATAAATTAAAAACAAAACAAAACAACATACACACCTATGTTTCTTGCTGTGATTTCCATAATAGCAAAAACGTGAAAATGGCCTCAAACTCCAATGATAGAAGAATGGTTAAACAAGCTCTGGTACATTCAAACTATGGAATATTATGCATCAATAAAAAAACAATGACAACTCTCTTAAGCTACACAAGACATAGGCAAAAGGAGAGAACATTATGTTTACCAAATCAGGTTAATCTTACAAAGATGATCTTTAGTATTATTATAAGAAAAAAACCAAAGAAGATACAAAACTGTGAGGATGATGACGAGGCAGGGACAGAGGTGGCAACAGGGAAGGGCAGGATCCAGGGAGATGAAAAAGGAGGCTTTAGCAGGACATTGTTCTTGATTTCATTTCCCATTTTTCCCATTTTACCCTCAGTAGCAGTATTTTATTTTCTTCAACAGTTTTATTAACATGCTATATATGTGTCCTATAAATCAACTGTTCAATCCCATCTACTTACTGTTGAAAAAAAAATCATTTTTGAAAGAATACTTCTTTCAACCAAGATTTATCAACCTAACATTTTATATACAGCAAAAACACAGTTCAACAATGTAGGTTAGAGGGAGGAAAAGGTACTTTTCTCCCACACAACACTGAAGAACACTGGTCATCTTAGATATAGTCTATGTGTATTTATTTTATTTACAAAGTAAGTCCCTAAAATTTAGGGAGTAAACATCCCTTGTGAATGAATGAATGAAACTGTGAGATGGAAGGAAGCCATCATGCTAGACATGATGTCTTGGCAACGTCCTCCTGCCAAGTCTACCAACTGCCAGCGGGTCACGTCCAACTCATGGTGGACAAGGTAGAGGTGGTCCTGTAGGTTGCCAAAGCTGTAACTATTTCCAGGAACAGAAAGTCGCATTTTCCTCCTGCAGAGCAGCTGGGGGACTCTAACAGCCCACCTTCAGGAAAGTGTGGTTACTTTCCATTCAACTTCATTGTTACTTTCTGTTGAAGTCTGCTTTAAATATCTCACCTTCCACCACACATTCACATTCCTTGGATGTTACCACTTGCTCAAAGTGACTGAGCATTAAACTCCCTGTAGTGTTCTTCAAGATCAAACTGGCATTCTAGAAGTTTACCCAGTGACGAGAGCTCAGACCCTCTACGTGCTGCATGGCAACTATAGGGCAGGAAAAGCAGAGCCAGTGTTCATAATACGTGCCTAAAAGTGGCTAGCAAGCGACTTAAATGAGTTAAGAGGGTCATAAGTTGGTAGTTACAGAGTTTTGATCTATTAAACAAATAAATATTCCCTTATTCCTCATATAATGCTCCAGTATGCAGAAGAAAATAGGTAGAGATTTTTTTTCTACTGTAAGAGAAACCACAGATTCACCTGATGACAATGACAGATGACCTTGTTTCCCATAGGATTGGAATGCTAGGGACTGTGGTCATATAAGAGAAGCAGCTTTGTCTCTGCTTTAGTCAATTTTCACATTTTATAATAGAAATTAAAATTTTATTTTTGAATGTAAATTACTGCATTATAAATTTTACTTTAATTAATTTAAGGCACCATATGGGCCCACACAACCTCTTGGACAACTGAATCTACTGTGACCAAGCTTTGGGTTAGGAGATTTAGAGTAAACATTAATTACTGTCTTTATTTTGCTCTCCTCCAAATATATATTTCTAAATCAGATCTCTGTTTTTGAGCCAAGGACTGGTACATTAAAACTACATAACTTGACAGTTGATCAGGATACTTGCTTACATAATTTCTTTTGACATTGTGTTCAGCTATAATTCCATGTTGGAGTTATATACCTTAAAGAAAAAGAGAAGAAGTCCATATGCTGTAGAGGGTTATTCATTAAGATGATTTCAAATCTACAGTCATTTTGTAAAAGGATCATGAGACTGTTTATTTCTGTAAACCTTTACAACTTAAGGTGTCATTAAGCCAGCTCCACTGTTGGTTCCATTGAGCCAGTTCTGACTGATGGAGACGATTTGTGCAACAGAGTGAAACATTGTCTAATCCTACTCATCCTCACAATTGTTGTTTTACTCGATTGCACTGCTGTAGCACCTCTCTCAATCTATCTAGTGAGGGCATTTCTCTTTTTTTGCTGGGCCCGTCTTTTCCAGGGCTTGCTCTTTCTGGATAATATGTTCAAAGTATGTGAGAGGAAGTCTCCTTACCCTCTCTTGTAGGGAGCATTGTGACTGTACTTTCTCTAAGACATGCTTATTCTGGCAATCCGTGGTACTTTCAATATTCTTACCACATATGATAATTCAAATGCATCAATTATTTTTCTTTTTACAACATTAGAAACCTCATAGTCAGAATTGACTGATGGAAGTAGGTACCTTGAAAAAAAATTGATGGTTACAGAGAAGTAACTATTCAAGGAGAAAACTCATTGCCTTTCAGTTTTTATGCTTTACCAATAAAACTGCAATTTTCTTGTACTTCTCAGTGATTATACATACAAAATGCTCTAACATCTTTTTAAATGTTTCCTCCCACAAAGATGTATTTTTACTAAGGCAGAACAGAATCTAGGCTTGCTAAGAATATTAACAGAACGTTATTACGAAAGAACTAAGAAAGGATCAACTGAGAGCTTCAAAGGGCAACCTGAGAAGAAACGGAGAGTGTTACAATGAATAGTTCAAAGATGTAGAATTAAAAAGCTCAAAAGGAAAAACACACTTATCACCTATCCAGCTGAAGGAATAGAGGGGAAATGACATAGAGTCTCAAGTTGCAATGCTTCCACGGGAAAGAGACTGGGTGATGATGTCCCAGGCACCAAAAGAAGGTGGAATAGAATCATTGTATCAAAAATAATTGGTCGATTTTCTCTGATTTCAAGAGGTAGCACCTGAGTAAGAACCAATGGGACTGTAAGAGGAAGTCTAAGCTACACTGATGCTATGTCCAAATCAATTTAAAAAATACAAACTAGGCTCCCCAAATTTATAGATCACCCATGAAATTGTCTCAGTCAATTGATGAAGCATTGGAAGCACCCAACAGTATATGACAAGAAATTTAAAGACAGCCATCTGAAATGAGACCCACATTTATACCCATTCCACAGAGAGGCAACCCAACGGAATGAAGACATACTGAACAGTATGCTTATTATCACCTATGCATGTACATTTGCACAAAATAATTTGAAAACAGTTCCTGCAGTACATCGAGAGGGGTCTGTAGGAATTCAAGCTGGATGCAGAGAGGACAGGGCAACAGGGCTAGCATTGCTGTGTCATATGGGCCTTGCCTGAATGCAGAAAAGAATGGAAACATGCTTGCTTGTGTTTTAGAGACTATGCAAAGACATTCAACTGTGTGTATCATAGCAAACGATGATGGTATTGAGAAGAATCAGAATTCTAGATCACTCACATTGCTCATAAGGAACCTGTACACGGAACCTGTGCCTGCGCAGAGTCAGTGATACAAACCGTGTCAGGGAAGACTGCATGAATCTCAGTTGCATCCTCTCACCATCGTTATGCAATCTGTATGCTGATCATATGGTCTGAGAAGCTGCATATATGAAGAGCTTGGTCTCAGGCTTGGAAGGGCATTCTGTAATTATCTGTGTTATGTAGATGATACTTGATGGAAGCAAAGAAGACCAGGAGTACTTACAAACCAATGACTGCAATCTTCAGGATGAATTGAAACTCAGTGTAAAGAAGACAAAAATTCACATATTTGGAAAAATAGACACAACCATGTTAAAAAGAGAAATGATTGAAATTGTCCAGAATTTCATTTTTGCTTGGATTCACAATCGACGCTCATGAAAGCAGCTGTCAAGCAATCCAGCGGTATATGTCACAGGACAAATCTGCTGCACGAGACCTCTTTAGACTGTTGAAGAGCCCGGATGTCAATTTGAAGACTAAAGTATGATTGACGTAAGCCATGGTAGTTTCTATTTTCAATCTGAGAGGCACATGAAAAGGTGACTTTGTTTGGTAAGCCTAGGATTGCCAGCAGCGAGGTCTGTGGTTCCAACCCATCAGATGATTCTATCTGCTTCCCTAAGATTTCTAACCTCGGAATTCTACATGAGTCAGAATCCAGTCCATGTCGGTGGGTTTGGCATGTGTGTGAAAGTTGGACAAAGAATAAGAAAGGCCACAGAAGAATGGTTGCATACATATTATGTGCTGGCTAAGAGTATTAAAGTACCATGGATGCCAGAACAAAGAATCCTGTCTTGAAGTAGCACAGCCAGAGTTTTCCTTAGAATACTTAATCTCACAAGCTATGGCTATGTCTTTAAGAGGACAAGTCCCTGGAGAAGTAAACCAGAGGAAGATCCTCCCCCTGAGGAGAGAGAGAGGGGCCACAACAATGGTCGCAAGCCGAACAGTTATGAGGATACAGCAGGACTAGGCAGGGTTTCATAACATTGTAGTTAGGTTTACTACAATGGTACTTAACAAGAATTATTATTATTTTTAGGCTAATTTTACAGCTCTAATAGCAATTCATAAATCAATTATATCAAGCATATTTGCACCTATGTTGCCATCATTATTTTCATTATTTACTTCTCTTTGAGCCCTTGGTATCAGCATCTCCCACCCCCAGAACCTCTTGATAAATTATAAATTATTCTTATTTTCATATCTTACACTGACGGCTGTCTCTTTTCCCCTGTGGTTTTTGTTGTTCCTGTCCCTCCTAGGTGTGTGTGTGTGGTTATGTGTCAATCATTGTGATTGGTTCCCCCTTCCTCCCCTCTTCTTCCCCTACACTCCTGGTGTTGCTGCTCCCATTTCTGTTCCTGAGGGGTTTATCTGACCTGGATTCCGAGTCCTGTGAGTTCTTACTGTACCAGTACATGCTCTGGTCTAGCCTGCGGTGAAAACCAGGACGGGGTTCATGATAGTGGGGGGTGCGGAAGCCTCAAGGGACCAAGGGAATATTGTGTGCTTCATTGGAGCTATAGTGCTTCCTGGTTTGAAGAAGTCTTGTTATTATTTAGAAGTTTTTTATTAAATAATATTTTTAATGAAAAGGATGGCATGAGTCATTTGAACACTCATGTTTTGGGAGAGTAAATGCTGGACCGGGGTGTATTGATGTGCATACCCTTTAACTCTTTAAATGTAGCATCCTATGTATTTTTTTTATAGGCACCACTGCCCTCAGGTGGTGGGAGTAGGAGGCCCAGCCTTTGCTCCGTGGAGCTGGAATCGAACCTCCATCCCAGTGGGGCCGCAGCCCCTCGCACAACCACTACGCCCCCGGGGCTCAGCCCGCATCCTATGTATTTTCAACTACTGAAAAAATCCTTTAAAATTTTTAGCTGTCAGAAGATAGTAGTAGGAGTGCTTGTGGAGATTTTGAACCTTTTCAAATTGCCACATAAAAATGCAGAAGGCAGCTAGATAGTAAAATAAAAAACACAAGACAGCATTTATGATATCACTGCTGTTGTTGCTCAGTGCCAAGCAGTCAGTTCCAAACCAGAGTGAGCCTGTGCCCAGCAGAAGGAAACACCGCAAGTCCGGCTCCAGTCTCAAATTGTTCCTCTGCCCGAGCCCCTTGTGGCAGCCACAGTGCCCATCCCTTTGAGGGGCTTCCTCTTCTCGTTGTCCCTCCATCTTGTCAAACGTGATGCCTTCCCCAGGGCCTCTTCTCTCCTGACAATATGTCTGAAGTATGTAAGATGAAGCCTAGCCAGCTTTGCCTCTAAAGCAGTGCTTCTCAACCTGTGGGTCATGACCCCTTTCACAGGGCACCCAATTTGATCCATAACCGGAGCAAAATTACAGTCATGAACTATCAATGAAAATAACTTTATGGGTGGGGGGGTCCCGCTATATGAGGAACTGTGTTAAAGGGTCATGGCATGAGGAAAGATGAGGACCACTGTTCTAAAGAGTATTCTGACCGTACTTCTTCCGACACAGATGAGTTTGTTCTTTGAGCAGTCCAGGGTACTTTCACTATTTTTCTCCAACACCACAATTCAAATGCGTCTATTCTTCTACTATTTTCCTTATTCAAAGTCCAACTTTAACATGCATGTGATGCAACAGAGAATATCCAGGCTTGGGCAAGTTCTCCATAGTTCTCCAAGTAACTTGCTCTTCAATAGTTTAAAGAGCTCTTGTTCAGCATGTTTACAGAAGGCAACACATCTTTTGATTTCTTTCTCTTTTTTTCATCTTTTGTTTTCTTAACCGATGTTTCCATGAGCATTGATTGTGGATCCAAATAAGTGAAAATCCTTGACAACATCAACCTTTTCTCTGCTCATCATGAGGTTTTCTATGGGTCCACTTTGAGGGTTTCGATCTTCCTAATCCACACTGAAGGCTACCATCCTTGATCTTCATCAGCAAGTGCTTCCATTGTTCCCCACTTTCAGCAAGCAAAGTTGTGTCATCCTCATACAGAAGGTTGTGAATAAGGCTCCTCTAGGAGCCTTGGTGGTGTGGTGCTTATGCCTTGGGCTTCACTAAGCCTTCTATAATCCCAATACTGTGTTCTTCTTCATCCAATCCAACTTCTCTGAGGATTTTCTCTGCATATAGAGTGAATAAGTATTGTGAAAGCATTCAACCCTTATGCAAACCTTTTCTGGTTTTAAACTATGTAGTATTCTTTTGTTTTGAAAATTATCATTTTGTAATTACCAAGGGGTTAGTAAGGAGTCTTGATGGTGCTGTGGTTAACCTTTAGAAGTGTTCCCAAATTCCCATTCTTCTCAAAGTTATTCACAATTTATTATCCACAACAGAATGAGATGTCCAAATAACCAATGAAATCCAAAATAGAGGTGAGGTAATTACCCCACTGAAAATTACAATGCCTGCCTACTCTGGCTTCTATAAGGAGAAAGCAGGCAAGGCCATCAAACTTTCTGATGTACTGGAGAAACACGAAGTACTTAGTATGTATTTACTCTTCAACACTTAGGTCCAATTCAAAAAGGTGACTGAAATGTGAAGGCTTCATCCCACCTTTTCCCCCATTTCTCATGCTATATGAGTTGAAAGCCTTCAAAAAAAGATTGGAGCAGTCTAGTCTCTGTGAACTCCTGAAAAGGAGATGTCACCATGTATTTCATGGACAAGAACCCTCATTTACAAGCAGGTTGGTTTGATAGGTGTATTATCTGTATAGTTGCCCAATACCATGTGTTTGGTTTAATGCTTTGCTATTTTGGCCTTGAAATTCTTTATTATTTTTTAAGCATTTTTATAGCATTTCACATCATCTTGAAAATTACAAAGCTGACTTTTTGAGGAAAAAATACTCTAAGTAGAATCAAACTGAGCAACACAGAAATCACAGAGAGGAACATAGTTGTGGGGAATGGGAAAGTGTTAGAATCTTCTAATGCATGCCATCATTTTTTTTCAAACAGTACATTAAACCAATGGAAGCATGAACCATACAATCGAAAAAAATTTTACCATAACCATGTTGCTTTTTAAATTTCATGAAATGCAGGAGAGCTCTGATTATATGTGCTTTTAAATCACCTTTATAGAGCAGGAAAGGGTACAAATAGTTCAGATAGTCTGATGTGGTCTTACTTTAGTGCAAGTATGGGAGAAAGATGAAGATTTGGAGTCTCAGAAACCCACATAGGCAGTTATATTGTCTTAAGTTATATATGTATACATAAAAACTTAAGTTATGTATCTCTGTGTTCCTAGAAATAGATGCATACAGATATGGTGTTTGTCTGGGTTGACTAGAGAAACAAATTCATAGATACTCATATGTATGGCTCTATCAGCTTAACTTCATGTGGCTTGTCAATAGGAATGTCTCTCAGGGAGACAAGGAGAGAGTTCGTGTGGGTCTGGCCTCCAGTGTCCTATTACTCTCTATAGTGCCTCCAAATGAAGTAGTCAAGCTGCGACCTCATTGACAGGCTAAACTCTACCCCTCTTTACACTTAATAGTCTCAAGTTGACACTAGATTATGAATCTACTACAGATATATAGCTTAAAAGCAAAGAAAACCAAAACCAAGGCTTATTTTTATTAGTGTGTGTGTGATATTGAACAAGGCAAACATTTATAATTTTTTAGTTCTGACGTTCCTCCAAGCCCTTGAGAACTGAGACACTTGCCATGGAAAAAAGTGATACAACTGAACTATTGCTAAGCCTCAATAAGAGTTGTGAGTGTACTATAGCTTTGTCCTTTGAAAAGTCTTAAAACAATGGCCAATCAATGGGTACTCCATACTGTGGTTTTGAAATAATATTTTTCCTATTAAAATTAAAATATGATTTTTATTAAGGGAAACTAGCACTATTTGTAAAAGTAGCTGATTTTGGTCTAGGGTAGCAAGTGTTTAAGATAGTGTGGAACACTTTGGCATAGCAAATGGCAAGAGGAGTATGATTGACTACTAGTTTCATTTCAAAATGTCTTAGGGAAAATTTGTTTTAGAAATTTAAAACAAATTTTAGTTATAATATAAGGAGAATGTATTGATCAAAGGTGAGTCAATATGAACTTCAATATGGACAAAATTTACAATGGCCCCCATGTCTATCAAACATGTTTAAGTTCACAGGTTCATGCATACATTAAAAAGACTTGCCATACTCTGAGACTAACTGGGAACCAATTCATCTTCTCAGGAAGATGTGGGTATGTAAAATGTAAAAGTCAATCACCTACATAATTTTTCTTTTGAGTTGTACCCACTAGACGTCACACAATAAATCACCAACAGTAGAACAGTCACTTGTGATTCCTAGTCACCCTATATAGGGTTCTCATATTGGAAATCTTTTGGACATCAGAGACTCTCATCTTTATCAAGCAGAGTAGATGGTATGCTTGAAACGTTAACCTTGCGCTTAGCACCACAATGACTAGTTTATAATATCACCAGGACACTTTAGTCAAATAATAAATGATGGCAAATCTCTCTTTTAAAAATTAATCTAAAAGTAATTTTAAAAATAAATGATCCCTTTCTCTCCCCAAAAGCAAACATACACACACACACACACACACACAATCCAGTGTCATTAAATCAATTCTCTCTCATAGTGACACTATAGGATGGAGAACTGTTCCTGTAAGTTTCTGAGACTGTACGTCTTGATTGGAAAAGACAGCACCATCTTTCTTCTGGAGAAGGTGGTGGTTTTAAGCTGCTTTCCTTCCTTAATGGATAGCAGCTTAATAAACAAACCACTACACAACCATGGCTCATGATAAAAAGAAAACAAACGATTTTGAATATTATCATTCTGTAATCCCTGAGGGATTAGTCAGGAGTCTTGGTGGTGTTGTGGTGCTCCAGGCTGTTAACTGAAAGGCCGGTGGTTAGAACCCACCAGCTGCCCCGACAATCACAACCTTGAAAACCCTCAGGGGCAGTTCTGCTCTGTTCTGTGGAGTCACTACAGGACTTGAAGGAATTGGATTTGGCGTGGTTTGAAGAAATGAATGGATTTAAGCATCAGTAGAGAAGGAAAAGCAAACTTTATGCACTCCATATTTTCAAGACTGTAGATTTTCCAAAGGAAGAGAATCAGGGTTTCATTGATTGTCTGCATCTTACTTTACATGAAGTGAAAACTCAAGAGTTTGGAGAAGCCTCCTGGAGGACACCAATGAAAGTCAAGGAATTATGTGACCTGGGTCCCTCCCCAGATGAAAGCACATCATGTTAAGAAAATTGGAAAGATGAAGTCAAACCTGCTAAGGAGACATACTCAGGTGACAGCATGACAAAGAAAAACAGGGGCATGGTTCCTATCAAAGCCGTGGTCAAGTAGTGGCTGTTTCTGGCTTGCTAAAAAGCTTTGAGACTTGGACAGAACACATCAAAAGGCGTCTAACAGGGCCACATACCATTTCATGAGCCGTATGTATTAATTTAATATAATCAGAGTAAAATAACTGTTACTTTGGTACTTTTAGTCAAATTGTTTAAAAAAGGATAGAGCATCACTTTATAATTGCCATGATTTTAAAAACCTCTATGCGATTATTAGCAAAAAGGACTAAAACATTCATTTTCTTTCTTTCTTTCTTTTTAGCATTTCTTTTCAACATAAAACAATTTCCTCAAAGTAAACAGCTATTCCAAGTCAGATATTTTCAGGGAAAAATGCTGGCAGGAGGTTCCCAGTCACAATCCTTTTTCTCTTTATTCTCCTTTTTTACCATAATAATGAGCACTTGGAAGGCACTTGAAACTTACAATAGATCACATCTGAAGGAGTATCATTCCAGAAGATATAAGGCAGAGATGATAGTTTAGAGGAACCCCTAGCATGCTTAGGAACTCTCTAATCATGCTCAGCACAGAACTGATTATTTGGCCAGCCGATGTTTAAAGAAGGAGCTTTACTCCCTAGCTGGACAAGCGATAAAGCATGGTAAAGAACAGGAAGGGGGAGAGGCGCAGGTACAGCTTTAAACCCTCTATGATTTCTTTAATATTGCCAGGAAGCACATTAAAGGTTTCCAGACCTAACTGGCTCCTATTTTAAAAATCATGTCTTTTCTCCTGTGATTTATATGTCTTTCAGATATATATAAAAAATCTCTTTTGGGTGAACACACAAGGCAGGGAAATAACAGTAATACTTTTATTTCCATTTCTTTATAACACTATACAGTGTCTATAATTACCGAGTTATGTCTGGTGAGTTTAGGGATTCAGTGAGGCAGGTGATACTTGCATAAGAAAATGTTGATTAAGTCTATTGCAAGAGGGTCATATATGCATGTTCATTTCTTTCTAGAAATTAAAACCCTGTCACTGAAGTAATATGTTTTCTTTCTTTCTGGGTATCACTGCCCTCTGGTGGTTGTGGGAGCTATCCAGCCTTGCTCCTGGAGAGCCACTGCAGGATTTGAACCAGCTAGCCCGTGGGCCACGGTCCCACACTCAACCACTACGCCACCGGGACTCAGCCTAAGTTTTCTTTCTTATTTGTTGAATCTTCCTGTGGGGAATTCAACATTTGACCGCTTAAGGATGCTCGTAAAGAAGTATTCTCTATAAACTTAGGTTCATAATTATTGCACAAAGACCCACGGCCATCCAGTTGACCTTACTCTTAGGGAGATTATTGGGCAGACCGGAACTCTCCATTGCAGGTCCCAGAGGACCAATCTCAGTCGGCTGACTGTCTCATCTTTCTTCCTTGGAGCAGGTGGTGGTTTCAAACTGCTGAGACTGTAGTTATCAGCCCAATGCTCTGCCCAAGGCAGCACCAGACATTTGATTATTCACCGAGTAGTGAAATTGTGTGGCACTGAGAGATAAAAGAGGTTGGTTAAAATTCTTATTCTGTTCATTACACATCATGTGACAGTTAAGTTTTCTGAATCTCAAGTAATTTTCTACAAAAGAGAGGATTATACTATGCAGATCCTAAAATCTTTGCCAATATCAGCATTAATGAGTTAATCATCATTGGCCTATGTTCTATTGTTTTGGGGGACAGATTAATTCAGTAAAGACAGCATATGGAAGAAATAACATGCATTGTAAATGATTATTAAATTTCTCTTCCATGTAACAAATTACTCCCAAACCTAGCAGATGATACAAAAAAATCAATTATATAGTTTCTGAAGTCAAGAATCTGGAAATGACTTAGCTAATGGACTCTGACTCTGAGTCTTTCCTGGGGTTGAGTAGGGACACAACCCTATCAAGGCTTGATGGGCGCTGGAGAATACTCTCTCTGAGATCACCTCCATGGTTGTTGGCAGGCTGAGATGACCAATAAACTGGAGGCTTTGTTTCTTCACTTCATAAACCTATCCCTAAGGCTGCTCAAAACCTGTTAGCTAGCTACCGCAGAGGGAGTGACCCAATGAAGAGAAAGGACGCGTGAGAGAGAATGCGCCTGAGATTGAAGGTGCAGTTCTGTAAATGAGAACGTTAACTGATAGCCTCTCACTTTTGTCTTATGCTCTCGGTCCACACTGTTTCTGGAACAGCACACTAGGGAGGAATATAATGCATGGAAACCACAGAATAGGGATCATTGGGAATAATCAAGGAGGCTAGTTATTAAAGTGCATCTCTTGAATAAACAAAGCACACACATGCATTTTCTCTATTCTCCTTCCCCATCCATGGCTTAATTTGCCTCCATTTGCTCATCTCTTGTAGCAGATCAACAAAACATGTCACTAGGCACTAAAAGCACAATCCTTCTTCCTCTCCTAGTAAACCCTTCACTAAAATTATTAAGTGATTTAGTACCACACTAAATTACAGATCTTTCATGAATGTAACCACTGTTTTATACATGGTAGGTACCAACATTCAGTATTTTTTTTACTGCAAATGTCTTTTTTTAACCTGTTTTAACAAATGGAAATAAAAAATACCCTATTGCTTTTGCCCTTCATGAGGACATACTTAGTGTATTACATGAAAGCGTTTCATTACCATTATGAACGGCAAAAATTTTGTGTTTAGTTGAAGTTTGTTAGGTTATATACAAAAATAAAGTAGCAAAACCATTTATGTTTGACATCTTATATTAACCTGTTTATTCATATATAAGCACTTTAAACAACCCATTCACATTTTTGCCTTTTAGTATTCTCATAGCATTCTTTTAGAATTCTATTAGTATTCTTCATAGCAACTGCATCAGTAGGTGTTATTTTTATTCAACATTTACAGGTAGGAAACAAACACAAAGAGGCTAAATTATGATACTGGTGCAAGTTTACACAGCTTTAAGAGTCAGTGCTGGCTGTTAACCATGTGCTTGAACAGTATGAGCTATTAATTTTTATGTTCTACTATCTCTTGCTAGATTAAATCCAAAAATAATTGTTCCCAATAGTATCAATTATCCAGATCCCCTCATTTCATTCATGTGGTTACAGTATAGGATCACGATGGGTTGGCATTGACTTGATGATAGAGAGGGTTTTTTGTTTTGTTTTGAATATAGGATAATCAGTGAAACAGAGCTACCACCTTGCTTTCAAAATCGTAGTGCATGGAAAAACAGAGCTAAGTCAACCCAAACTCAACTCATTGCCACCAAGTGAATCAAACTCATAGTGAACCTACCAGATAGAGTAGAACTCTCCCTGTGGGGATCTGCCATTGTAAGTCTCCATGGGACTAGGAAGCTCCTCATTCTCTTACAGAACGGCTGGTGGTTTAGAACTGCTGACTTTGCAGTCCACAGCCCAAACGCTAACCCAGCTCGCCAGCAAGGCTCCTCACATTTCTTAATCGCATAAGGATTCTCTCAGAACTCTTTATGACTCTGCAACTATATTTCAAATGCATCTAAATAGATCTAAAATGGATCTACTTTATACGTAACAAATTCACTGCCATCGAGTTGATTTCAACTTGTGATGCTGTTGTTGGTTCTAACTCATCACCACCCTATGATATGTCAACCGTATGGGGCCAACTCACAGGGACCAACTCACAGCTACCCAATATAGGAGGTTTGAGACTGTATATCAGACAACCTTATCTTTTTCTCAAGGAGCAGTTGATGGATTTGAATCATGAACTTTGCAGTTAGTAGCCCACAGTGCTACCAGGGGTCTTCAGTTTTACACAGGGAGACAATATTTGTAGGGTACCCCCTTCCTACCCAATATGTGCATCGTCCTTTTTCTCTACTTACTGCCTCTACATAGCATTGTTAGCCAAAATATGAGAGCTGTTCCAGGGACCATTATTAGCTATGGTATTAAAAAACTGTCTAAGGATTTTCTCCCTGAGTTATATTATTTACCTTACCACAAGGAGAAAAATAAACATTTTACCACTATAGGAAAGGTAATGATAAATATTCATTATGAGTATTACTTTACATGTGGAGAGGAGCCTTGGTGGCGACATAGGTTACACTTTAAGTTGCTAACCATAAAGTCAGCAGTTTGAAACCACCAGCCACTCCGTGGGAGAAAGGGGAGGCTGTCTGCTTCTGCGAAGATTAGCAATCTGGTCCCTGAAACCCACACTGGCTGTTCTACCCTGTCCTACAGGGTTCCTGTACATGGTAGTTACATAATCTCCTTTCACTTGAGGATAGTAAGCGTGAAGGGGGAAGTCTTCCTTGTTAATGAGATCACAGCCTGATGACTCCTCCTTGTGGATATGGCCTTCTCCAGAGGATTCGCTTTCTCCTTTGCCCTCTTTCCCCCTGGAGAAGGGTGACACTCTCAGTCTGCCTTCACCTTCCTGCCATCGAGTCACTCAGAGACCTGCCAGCGGCCTGGAAATGCGTCCACAACCATTGGATCCACAAGACTTTGCATCTACCGTCCTGTGATCTTCCCGTATTTTGCATCATTGCTTGTGGTTGTGTGAGTCTAAGGAGGGATTTATGGGTTAATGTCAGATTTATGGGTTAGTATAGAATTTTTGGACTTGCGCTGGACCAGGCTGGATGTTTTCCTAAGAACCAATTGCTTCTTGATATAAAGGCCTCTCTTACACATATATGAGTGTCAATGGATTGTTTCTCTAGTCAACCAGCCTGACACACTATGAGTTGGACTTAAGTCAATAGCAGTGAGTTTTTTATGGGAACATTTTTGCAAAAACTGATGTGTAAGAAAATGGTTGAAGGTTTATTTTTATACCATTTCAATGACTATTTTCTTTCAAATTTATGCTTCTATAGGATGTTACTTGATGGGATTGGTACTGAGAGTTAGCACTTCACATTGACATGTCTGTAGTTCACATTTTCAACATGTGATGCTTTTGGCACATAGTTATTAGATGTAGCATAATGTTTATTTTGAGGATGGAGATGTTACCAAAAGTCAGGTCAACTTAGGATCTAGTCTATCTTGGCTACCAGTAAACTTTAGCATATTATACAATTTTCTGTGACCATTTCTTCCATGTTATCATCCTATTTACCTTGTGAAGGGGAAAAAAATCCAGACTGAAATATATTCTACTTTGTGTGAACACATTTTGCATTTAACACAATATACTGGTAGAGAGGGGAGCTGGAGGTATGGGGAAACCAAGATGGATAAGCCCCTTCGGGCCAGTGGTTAGATTGTTGCTGCTGGAAGGATGGAGAGAAGGTGGGGTAGAGAGATGGAACCAACTGCAAAGATATACACATAAGCTTCTATTTGAAGGACGGGCATCAAAGGAGTGGGTTGAGGGAGAGTTCAGGCAGTGTAAGAGATGACAGAACAATAATAATTTATAAAGTATTGAGGGTTGGTGGGGAAGGGAGAGCAGGGGAAGAGGGGAGGGGATGGAAAAGCCAATATCAAGGGCTCAAGGGGAAAGGCAGATGTTTGGAGAATGATAACAGCAGCGAACATGTGAAGGTGATTGGCACAGTATGTTTATTTATGTATTGTGAAAAATGATGTACGATCCCCCAATAAAGTTATTTTTAATTAAAAAACTTTTTACAAAAATCTTTTGGGGGGAATGGAAGCGGAGGTTGGAGAAAATGAGGAGCTAATATCAAAGAGTACAAAAACAAAGATATGTTCTAAAATTAATTGTGGTGATGGTTGTACAACTTGTTTTTAATATGATTGGATTATTAAATTGTATGGAATATGAAAAAATTCTTCTGAAATACTGAAATGGACACATTAAAAGAGGAATTAGGATGTATTTAAAATCACTGGTTAGAGACTGAATCCTGGTGGCGTAGTGGTTGTGCGTGGGACTGCGGCCCACTGGGATGGAGGTTCAATTCCAGCTCCACAGGAACAAAGGCTGGGCCTCTGACTCCCACCACCGAGGGCAGTGATACCCCCCAAAAAAATGC
>PVJH01012490.1:47285-64319 GCA_004026705.1 Nesogale talazaci
AAGCTGAAGGTGGGGCGGGGGGGGGTAGAGGGGGTGGGGCAGGGATGGGGACCAGCGTGAACGCTAGCAGAGGACATCCTTGTTGAGTACGTCAGGATCTGATATAGGAGCAAACATACTGTCACATTCGCTGTTTTTCTGTCATTTTGGACGATCTACCTTTAGAAATGATATGTGCGAGACCATATAAAGCGATCTATGGTGTCGAATGCTAAGGACTGTATTCTTTGTTCTCTCTTTCATGGAGCTCTCCTGAGAGAGGTAGTGCGAGGGGAGATCATATATCTTTCAAAATCTATGTTCTGCCTGAATATTGATTATGTTCCTGCAGCAGGGTCCATAATCTCCTTCTTGGTCAAAGTGTGCCTGGCAGATGCGGGGATCCCTGTGGCACAACCTCAGGAAGTCCTCTTGAGACCACTGGGACATAGCACTGCAGCTCCTGACAAGTGGACCTTCAACATTCCATTCATTATCCTTCTAGAGCTCCCCCACAGATCTGAGCCTCAGCGCACTTCTCTGACCGAGTCAGCCTAGGCCGGCCAAGAATTCAAAAGCACTTACCAGGCAAGTGAAGCTGAGAAAACAATATGTGTAATTTTAAAAGTCTGCATACTTTCTACAACTTACTCTTAAACAAATGTCAGACAAGAATAAATTTCAATGCATCTTAGAATGAACTGGCCTTTTTTCCTTTAAGGCAAACTAACTTAGCAATGTGATTACTTGTTTAGATGCTAAATGTCCTGTGGCCCAGTTTGCCCAATGCCATTATATGGATGACTTCTATAGCTATTAATTTAATCAGTTCATAGGTATTCATTATGATAATTCCTGTCTGTTCACAAATGTTCATCATATTTAGTTGTATTCCAAAGGGATTTACTGAATTCACAACCACATCTAGGAAAACCCAAGATATTTGGACAAATGTTGTCTCATAGCTAATTTCAATGTATGCCTACAATTGCTTTTCATAATAATAATAATTACATCCTTTGATGGGAGATAAAAGAAGAAACAAGTAAAAGTTAGTAATATAGTTATGGTAAAGCACAGATTGTTGCATTTATAACTTAATAGCTATTAATTTTTACATTTCTGATGAACTGATTTCTTTTTTTGAACTGATTTCAAAAGAAAAGCAAAGCATAAAAATTTTAGCCTCTGCCCTAAGCCTATTATAATTGGCAATAAGAAGCTAGAAGAATATTTCATATCCCTATCCACAAACAGTACATAATTATAGAATCTAGGCAGAAATATTTATGGGAAATGTGCACTATGAAAAATTCTATTAATGGACTGTGATTTTTTTTCACTGAACAGACTCATGAAAGAGAGAATAGGCTCGATGAAAGAGAACATTATGTTAACATTCTGATAGGACCTCGTTTGAGGCACTAAGAAGGATAAAGCATCATTTTGAAATGAGCTGTTATCCAAACGATATAAAATTGAAGTAAGAAAAAGGCGTTAAATGTATGGGGAAGCTTCGGTAATAACATGATGAAATCTATGATGCTTTGCAAAAAAGTATATTGGGAAAAGTGTCCAAAGAATTTAGTTGTTTACAAACAGATAGCTCATTTTCAGAAAGGGGGTGACTGTGTTGAAAATTAGGCTCATAAAAGCAGACCTCTACATCAACTGAAAGGAAAAAAATAATCTTGGTCTCGCCCTAATCGAGAGCACTAACCCACTAACTAAACAGTAAGAATAATAGAAAGCACCATAGACATCTCCATTGGTTCACCTTTCCCAACTTTGATTAAAAAATGAAAGTTTAGCAAACTTTCCAGTTGATAAGTGTCTATTCAGTGTAGACAAGAGCAGATCATTCACCAGGAATTTAAAATACAAGTCAGTGAGACCAAGGGCCTAAAGCATTCTTCAAAGAATTGTAACAGGACATGACACATGGCTTTACTAGCATGATCTTGAAGACAAAGAACAAGCAAAGCAATGTCTACCAAGAGGTGGAAAGAAATCCAGTCAAAGCAAACATGATAGATCAAGAGCAAAGGTCATAATAATAGTGTTTGCATGTTTTTTTTCTTTTTTGAATGCTCAAGCCATTTTGAAAGGCCAAAGAATGATAACAGCTGCTTATCATGAAAGTGTTTTGAGAAAATTAGCCTAAACTTTCCCCAAAGTTGGCAAAACATCACCAGAGAACACTGTACCACAACACTACTCCTGTTTATGCCTCTCATCAAAAAATGGCTATTTTGAAAGGCATCTGATGAAAATTCATTAGTCATCCAAATGAGAGTTTTGACTAGACTCCATCTGACTTCTTTTTGCTTCCTAATGTTAATAATATCTTTAAAGACCATCCGTTTGTCTTCAGTCCATATTGTAAAAATAAATGACTACATTGACATGGTTAAATTCCCAGAACCCTCGTTCTTTGGGGATGGACTAAATGGCTTTCAAAAGTTTCTTGAACTTGCTGGAAATAAAGTTTACCTTTTTTTTTTTCAGTTTTAATTTCAGTTTTGAAATCTCATGAACTGAATGAAATGACTAACGTTTTAAAGCAAGCAAAAAAGTAGTAGAAAACAGAATGTAGTTAAATCTTGTGGGACCCTTGAGAGAGTACAAACCAGTTACATAGGGAAGGGACATCTCAGGGTCAGCTAATGGTTACAAAGAAATGTATGCCTATCACTACTATATTGTCTGATATTTTTCTGCTTTCTCCTCCCAAAAGATAAATCTTTGCAACTACTTCTGATGTATTGACTTTTAAATAATTCATACTCTTACCTAACCAAGAGAAAGATGAACTTTTGGAAGACATAGGGTATCACAAGCTAATTTTATTTTGATATTCCTAGGATAATGAAAACCTTACCAGCCAACATGGCTGGTCTCAGTATTTTCTTAGCTAGCCACCACCCCATGTTGTCCCCCCCATGCACACTGTCATTTTAAAGGTTCCCATGCAAATGAGATTCTCCTGAGTTTCCACTGGGTGGTGAAGGCCTTCTGGGAAATACAATCCCAAGATCTTGTCATGATCTCCACATATGCTCTGTCCAAATCTCTATCTTTGCTGTCTTGACTCATGTCTCCCCTGAGAGATTTGTGCATGTGATTCTTTATTGGGTCTCATTCTGTAGTGGCCTCCTGCTTATATGGGGACTTGGGATATCATTCTCTAGCCATCTGAGCAGAAATCCATCCCAGTCGATGGGAAGGGGTGCAGGCTTTCTGAGGGGGAAAGACCGGCCTTTAGGCTACCTGGGCCCAGGCCCAGGCCCACGTCCGGGCTTGCTCAGGTACTCTAGGGTCAGCTCCATCGGTGGTGTCAGAAAATGTGGACAGTCAAACCAAAGCAGTTCTAGGGGAAGTGCTCATTGTCACGAGACAAAAGACAAGTGGAGCAAAGAACATATTGATGGCCCATCGTGTGTTGTTTGCTTAAGAACAATACAAGACACATACAATTACACATTTTACTTTCAAGGACTCTCAATGTATGTTCTATTCTAAAAACCAGTCAGGATGGGGCTAGATCATGCTAAAAGTAACGAGTCACATAGGTTGTCAGAATTCAGGTCCTTCTTTCTCTTGTTCAGGGGGATTGCTCAGAAGGTGTTGTCAATGCCAAGTGGGTTATCACTGCTGTCGGAAGCATTTTATGAGGCAGAGGAGTGGGTGGACGGGGTTGTCCCTGGTTGGTTGTGGATCCGGCAAACAGTACAGAAACCAGCTGTCACCCGGTGTAGTCGGGAGAGGGCTGACCGGCAGACAGCAAGGGGGCTGCAGGAGCAGTTTCCGGGTGGGGAGGTCTGGAGTTGAGGGTTGGTTTGAAGGTCGGGCACGGGGGTGGGAAAGGGTGTTCCCTTTCAACAGATTTCTTCGTTGCCTGAGCTGCGTTTTGTGCCTCACTCTTACCCAGAGTAAGACCTGGGGCATGCAAAAAACAAACGAACAAACAAAACTAGGAGGAAGAAAATCTTCCCAACCAGTAAATCTGGCCTCGGCATTACCTATCTCCTGCACACATGTCAAATACGTTTAATTTCCTGTGTATTGGCAACATGGTGTGGGGTAGGAAGGAGTTCTGGGACACGTAGACACAAGATGTTGTCATGGACTCTGCACATGCTCCGTTCAGATGTCTACCGCTGCTACTTTGCCCTGTTCCAATTGGCAACATAGTTCACCCTATTTTTAAATGGGTGGTTGTGGAAGGGTCCTAGGCCAGCGGAGCACTTCTCGTGGTTAACTGGAAAACCTCGCAGGGCAGTTTTGTGACCTACCCAGGAGGGAGGCACCCTGGTGACGTTGTGGGAACTACAAGGCTTGCAGTCTAAGAGCACCAGCCCCTCCGCGGGAGAAAAACGCGGCTCTCAACTCCCATAAAGAGTTAGAGTACTGCAAACTCACACGATTGCCTGTTTGGCAGTGAGTTGTTGGTGACCCACCCCAGGCATGTCAGGGCCTCCTGACAACATATTCCCCAAAGCCCTAGAAAAAAAAGGAGAGCATCGAACTACCGGAATCTGTGTATGTCACGGTAAAAAATTAGTGCACTTACGAAGAAAAATCTGTGTGAAAAAAATATTCACTTCACCTGAAGGCTTCCATTTTTCAAAATTTAATAACACTTTCTTGAAAAGGATGTCTACAGAAGAAGCCCTGAAAAAATAGCATATTCTGATGAGATGTTAGGACTGACACAAACTGATTACAACATAATATGGGGTCGAAATTATAGCACTCTAAATCATATTACTGGCAGTAAGGTCAAAACTTGTGAGGTGATAAAAATAGAGTGACACTAATGTACTTGATAACAATAATATGAAAGACAAATAGTGACAGGGCTTAAGCATTTTTAAAAAAATTTCTCTTATTTTTTAGTACAAGATTCATTTATCAGGAGAATATATTTATCACTTATGTTTTGAATAAATAATCAAAGTATACAAACATATATTTAAAAATTAACTTACAAGTGCTAGAAATAATATGTATTCTGAACCAGTTGAGAAATCAGAAAGTCAGAAAGTGAAAGAGAAAAAAGAAAAAGCATAAGGAATAGAACATAAACTATAAACTGACAAGCATAAGTCAAGTAATACAAATAGATGTTATTGTTTCCCAGAAGCTTTTGCTTATCCCCAGATGCTTTTATTTCAGGACTTTACATGTGCTAATTCTGTTAGCAGCTACCATTGCTATCAGACTTTGGTTTACTTACTCAGAAACTGAGGCACCAGAGAGGTTAAGCAACTTCCTCAAAGACACTACTTAGCTGCAAAACTGGATTCGAACGCAAACACTGTTCTGGAATCACAGAGTTGGTTCTATAATCGTTTATTGCTTCCCTTAGAACAATGGTAGGGTAGCTGGAGATGAAATTGAAACGATGGGTGTAGGCCAGGCCTTTTTTCCTCCCATTGTATTGGGGGCTCTTTTTTGCCACGATCATTCTTAAAACATTGGCTTTCCACTTGAGCCTTTGGTATCAGCTCATTTTCCCCTTCCCTCCCAGTCCCCCCTCCCTCGTGAATCATTGATAATTTATGAACTATTATTGTTTTGTTATATCTTATACTGTCAGATGTCTCCCTTCACCCACTTGTCTGTTGTCCATCCCCCAGGGAGGAGTTATATGTAGATCCTTGTAATCGGTTCCCCTTTCTACCCCACACTTCTTAGACTCCAAGTTTTGCCACTCTCAGCCCTAGTCCTGAAGGAATCATTTGTTCTGGATACCCTGTGTTTCCAATTCTTATCTGTACCAGTATAAACCCTCTAGTCTTGCTGGATTTATAAGGTAGAATTGAGATCATGATAGTGTAGGGAGGGAGGGAGAGGAAGCATTTAGGGACTAGAGGAAAGTTGCATGTTGAAACAGTGCTACACTGTACCCTGACTGTCTTGTCTCCTCTCCATGCCCCTTCTTTAAGGGGATGTCCAGTTGCATAAAGAAGGGTCTTGGGTCCCCACTCCACACTCATTCACAATGATTTGATTTTTTGTTTTTTGATGTCTGATACCTGAGTAGAGCAGAGGCTCTGAAGGGTATGCTGACTAAGTGTGGATAAAGCTGGGGTGAGTTCTAATAAAGAAACAGAGAAAGTTGGGTTGGAGTTAGTTTAAGTACATCATAGTGTTTTTTATATGCAATCTTAAGAGAGAGGCCTCAGTGCCAAAATAAGCATATTAAATATATACATGTGTACTTATTTATGTACACACCTAAATGAAGATGTCATGACCCCAAGTATGCAGAGATTGAGGACTAAAACTCTAATTAAAGGAAATAAAAGGTATTCTTTGAAAACAATAAAAGCAGATTAAAAATTTGGAGTATTAATTCAATATCCCAATAGAGATATATCTTTAGTAAGTTGAATGCTAGAATTTTAGTTTCAGAGAGACAGAGACAGCTGTATCAATTAAATTGAGATGATATTGATAAAATTTTTGAGGAAGATGGTATAGATAATAAAGGAGTCTAAGGGCAAAGAGTGTGTTGTTCTTAGCTGTCATTGAATTGGTTCTGTATCATAACAACTCTATATGCAATGAAACCAAACACTATGCAGCCTTGTGTCATGCTCATCATGTTTGGTAGGTTTAAGCTTATTGGGCTCAAAGGCAAAGAGAAGGGGGATATTAAAAATTATAAAGGAAAGAAAAGGAAGAATGATAATAGAAGGAAAAGGAAGTTCAGGAACAAAAGTGAAACTGACAATATGAAAGAATTGTGTAACTGTGAGGAATGAAAGTCAGGGAAGAAAAACACTAGTATGAGAGAATATTCAAACAAGTAGGATTTCCCAAACTAGAAATCCTTCAATGAAGAGTGAGCCTGTTCCTTGTTCTTGTAGAAATTTTTCTTGTTCAATAAGAAATTGTTGAAGTGCATCTACTGCATAATATAGTGAAGGGAGACTCAGATTAGCTAACAGTTAGTAGAACAGATCATTTTAAAAGTTCTTTCCAATCCAAATGAAATAAGAATACATAAAATTATCATATTATGCACATGATTAAAGCATTTTCATAGATCCACACACATATATACATACATATTCATGTATAAATGTGTGTCTGAACCTGTATTTTTTTGAACCATAAGATGCACCTGACCATGACACATTCCAGTTCTTAGAACAGGAAAACAAGAAAAAATTATTCTGAACCAAATAGTACCAGTATTCCAAAATGTTCTGGAGCATCACACCTTTGTACCATAACACACATCCTCACTTTCCCCCACTTTTTTTTTTTTTTTTGCATCACTGCCTCTGGTGGTCGTGGGAGCTACCCAGTACTGCTCCTGAGAGCCACCGCTAGATTTGAACAGCCAAGCCAGCGGGCCGCAGTGCCGCACTCAACCACTTACACCACTGGGGCTCAGTCCCCCCCCCCAACTTTTGAGGGGAAAAGTGTGTCTTATGGTCTGAAAAATATGATGTGTGTATATATATATACATATATGTACATATACACACATATATATGTGGGTTTATATCAGTACAGTAATAAATATAATTTTGTTTGTCAGGTAAGAAATACTTCAAACTGAAATTCTACAATACAAATTTGCAATTCTTTTCAGAGTTTCTATTTGTTTGTTTATTTATTATTATTATTTTTAGGCATCACTGCCCTCTGGTGGGAGTGGGAGGCCCAGCTTTGCTGCTGCTGGATTTGAACCGCCAAGCCAGTCGGCCGCAGTCCTGCACTCAAACACTATGCTACCGGGGTTCAGCACAAGTTTGGAATTCTTGTATTTTTTTTTTCATTTTTTCCCATGATTTTATTGGGAGCTCTTACATCTCTTATAACATTCAACACATCATTTGTATCAAACATATTCATACACATATTGCCATATTCGATTCCAAATATCTTCCACTTGAGTCCTTGGAAAAAGCTCCTCTTTCCCATGCTCCCTTTTAAAGAATCATCTTACTGGGGGCTCATACAACTCCCATCACGATCCATACATACATTAATTGTATGCCGGCCACATTTGCACACTTGTAGCCATCATCACTCGCAAAACATTCACCCTTCACTTAGGCCTCCAGTACCAGCTCTCCACATGTCCCTTCCCTTCCCTCTCTACTCCCCCATGTACCCTTAATAATTTACAAGTTATTATTACTTTTTTCATATTGTACACTGTCCACTGTGTCTCTTCATCCAATTCCCTGTTGTCCATGCCCCAGAGAGGAGGTTATATGCAGATCCCTGAAGTTGGTTCCCCCTTTCTATTTCACCACTCCTCCACCACCCCAGTATCACAACTCCCACCATTAGTGCTGAGGGATCATCTATCCTAAATTTCCCTTATTTCTGACTCAATGGACATTCCCTGTTCTAGCTGGATTTGTCTGGTACAATTGGGATCATGATAGTGGGTAGGAGGAAGCATTTGAAAACTAGAGGAAAGTTGCATATTTTATTGTTTCTACACTGTACCTTAACTGGCTAATCTCCCTGCAACTCCCCAGTAAGAAGATGTTGCTTCATCTATTGATGGTCTTTGGGTCCCCAATCTGTACTCCCTCTCATTTATAATGATATGATTTTAGTTCTTTGATTCCTGGCATCGGTTCCCTTCAACACCTCGTGGTCACACAGGTTAGTGTGCTTCTTCCATATGGGCTTTGTTGGACCTCCACTCAAGTATTTCCTCAGTGCAGAAACATTTTGTTTTATAAAATTGGCACTCCATGATGCTCACCATCCTGACATGATCTCTGAAGACACATTAGTACATAAGCAAATGTGGTGAAGAAAGCTGATGGTGCCTGGCTATCAAAAGATGTAGCATCTAGAGTCTTAAAGGCTTGAAAGTAAACAAGTGGCCATCTAGCTTAGAAGCACATGGATGAAGCACATCAGTTTGTGGAATTCTTATATTTATTGCCACATTGTCAGTTAAAAACAATCCAATTATTTCATTCCTGTGGCAGTCATATACTTATGTTAATTTTATGATTGAAATGTAGGGGTGGAGTCTAGCCTGTTAATCTGGAGATAGCCACTGAGTAGCCAATAAGGCCTCTATGTGGGCATGGCTTCCACCTGAGACTTCTGGGAAATCTCGCGATATTTCCCTCATGAAAATGAGAGGCTATTTTCCCCAGTTGTTGGGAGTTAGAGAGACGATTAATCACAGACAAGACAAGCTGGCAGCGTTCGAGAAGCTAGAGGAATTGGCGGAGAGACCACACAGCTTTGCTGTGATGGAGCCAGACCTCTGAAGCTGGGGTGGCCAGATGGAGACCTCTGCCAGCGATGAGTTGCTTCTGCTGTTGATGGACCCTGAGCCCTGGAGGCGAGGTGCCCTGCCAGCACCTGGATTCTGCACCCACTGACCTCTGACTTCGTGACTCAGAAGAAAACTTTATAGACTGCTTTCGGGTATATGGGTTAATATTGGACTTATGACTTTGGACTGGACTGGGCTGGGATGCTTTCTCCATGTCCCATTCCTTTTGTATATAAACCCTTTCCTTATATCGATATGTGTGTCTATGAAATATATCGATATGTGTGTCTAGTCTACCCAGACTGACACAATTCCTAACATCTTTAAATGCAAAATATCTCTTAAAATTTGAGACTAAGCTACATTACTAGTGATAAATTCAATAACCTTACAATAAATGAAGAACGCAAGTGATCTAAAAGTGCAAATAAAAAACTGATGTTTAAAAAAAAACAAAAAAGAGGTAGCTGACACGTCCAGGTGGGAGTGGTTCCTGACCAATTTGGGATGATCCTGGAGCACAGGGCAGCCAGGTTGGGGTGCAAGCACCCATGCCACACCCTTCACATGAGCGGTGCCTTCTCCCTGAGACTCCTCATACCTTTTCAGCTCAAAGCAAGGGCCAACCTGATGCCAGCATTCCCGAGGTGATGAGCAGTCAGACTACGACCTGGAGACCATTGAGAATCTACCCTTGCTAAGCTTTCCAGTGTCCTCTCAGCCCTGCAGGGTTTCCAGACGGCCCCTCGCCTGGTCATGCAGATGGCAGAGAGGGCAAGTCAACAAAGCAGTCGGCAGAAATAGCCCCAGAGAGGACTGCACATACATTTTAAAATAATGGAAGTTTTCAAAAAAATTTTTGAAGCCCCTTTGTATATCTATCACACAACTTTTGCCTGTTCAGTTATTTACAGGTTTAAACCTTATTGACCACAATTACAAGAATCTATTGCAAGCTACAATTCCATGATCCATGTACTTTTTCCATCATCCCTACCATCCACCCACCTCTTTCTCTAGACTGACCCTAGTAAACACTAATAAACTTTGATATCTCTCAAAGCAAAACAAAACAAAACCCTGATGATATTGAAGGAAGTAGTCCAAGTTGAACTGAAGCAATGAGCAAAACATTAGGCATCAAGAATTGGAAAGTCTTGAATTCAATTCCAGAATTGAAGTGTTCAAGTACTTTCTCAATACAAGAGCACTTTGTTTTATTAAATTTGCAATCCATGATGCTCACCTTCCCAAAGCAATCACTGAAGACAAATATGTGTATAAGCAAAAGTGGTGAAGAGAGCTGATGGTGCCCAGATATCAAAAGATATAGGGCTCTTAAAGCTTTGAATGTAAACAAGCAGCCATCTAGCTCAGGAGGAATAAAGCACACATGAAAGAAGCACACCAGCCTGTGTGATCATGAGGTGTCAAAGGGAACATGTATCAGCTTTCAAAGATCTAAAAATCATATCATTGTAAATGAGGGGGAATACAGATTGGGGACCCAAAGTCCATCTGTAGGTGAGGTGACATCTCACAGATGGACTGCAGGGAAGAGATGAGTCAGTCAGTGTACAGTGTAGCAATGATGAAGTATGCAACTTTCCTCTGGTTCTTAAATGCTTCCTCTCCTGCACTATCATGATACCAATTCTACCTTACAAATCCAGCTAGACCAGAGGATGCACACTAATACAGATAGGAACTGGAAACATGGTGATCCCTTTAGGACCAATGGTGAGAGTGGTGATATCGGGAGGGTAGAGGGAAGGTGGAGTGGAAAGGGGAAACTGATTACAGGGATCTACATATGACCTCCTCCCTGGGTTAGGACAACAGGGAAGTGAGTGAAGGGAGACACTGGATAGTATAGGATGTGACAAAATCATAATAATTTATAAATTACAGAGGGTTCCTGGGGGAGGGAGAAATGGGGAGGGAGTGGAAATATGAGGAGCTGATACCAGGGGCTTATGTGGAAAGAAAATATTTTGAGAATGATGATGGCAACAGCAGTACAAATGTGCTTTGCATACAATGTATGTATGTATTATGATGGGATTTGTAGGGGCCCCCAATAAAATGATTTTAAAAAATGTGGGGATACAATGGCAAAAAAAGAGAAAAGAAAAATTTTTGAAAAAGAATTGAATTGTTCCAATTTTGTTGAAACTACTTCAACAACAATAAAATGGAGTCAACCTAAAAATAAAAACATTCACTTGTCTTTGCCAAGCTTGGAAGACAGTTACTTGTTGTGTTAGTCCGGGTAGACTAGAGGAACAAATTTCATAGACATGCATATAGATATAAGGAAAAGGTTTATATACAAGAGGAACAGGACATTGAGCCCAGTCCAGTTCACAGTCATAAGTCTGATATTAACCCATATGCCCGAAATCAGTCTATAAAGTCTCCTTCCAACTCCTGAAGTCACAGGTCAGTGGGTGCAGAATCCTGGCACTGTCAGGGGTCTCCACATGACTCCTTGCTTCCAGGCCTCAGGGTCCATCAAAAGCAGAAAGAACTCATTGCTGGTAGAGGTCTCCACGTGGCCGCCCCAGCTTCAGAGGTCTGGCTCCATCAGGGCAAAGCCGTGTGGTCTCTCTGCTGGCTCCTCCAGCTTCTTGGACGCTGCCATCTTGTCTTGTCCGTGATTCATTGTCTCTGAGACTACCTCCCAACAACTGGAGAAAGACAGCTTCTCGTCTTCATGAAGGAAATATAGCAAGATTTTCCAGAAGTCTCAGGAGAAAGCCATGCCCACATAGAGGCCTCATTGGCTACTCAATGGCTATCTCCAGATTAACAGGCTAGACTCCACCCCTACATCTCAATCATAAAATTAACATAAGCACATGGTTGCCACACCTGTCCAACCAACTGGAAGAGATTCTTATTTGGGTCCATTTCAAAGAAACCTGACCCACCACAATGCAGAGTTTTTTTGGAGAGTATCATTATATCATATGCTAATATATGTTTTCACATGATACTTTTTAAAAAGCTGTAGGCACAAATTCAATCCTGATTCAGGAGAAGACATGGAAATAGGGACACTAGGTCCAATCTTGCTTGACAGCAGAGAATACCAGAGATATGTTACTTGTAATTTTTGGACTATTCAAAAGTATTCAACTGTGTGGACCATAATGAACTCTGTTTAAAGTTGCAAAGAATGGTCATTGTATAACACTTAGTTATGCTCCTGCAGTCCCTGCACACAATCCAAGCAGCTTGTCTTTGAACAGAACTTGGTGACACTATAGGGTTTAAAATCATGAAAGATGTATGCCAGGGTTGTAACCTATCATCATATGTATGCTATTTGTCTGATGAGTCATTAATCCCAGAAGCTAGAATGTATGAAGAAGAATACATCAGGATTAGAGGAAAATTTACCAGCAACCTGTGGTATGCAGGTAAAACAACCTTGATTGCCAAAGGCAAAGAAGATTTGAATCACTCACTAAAGAAGATCAAAGTTGACACTATGCATTACAATTCAAAGTAAAGAAAACCCAAATCATCACAACTGTACCATCACACTGTATCATAGTAAATGCAAAATGATTGAAATTGTCAGATATTTCATTTTACTTTAGTCCACAATCAAAGTTCATGGAAGCAGGAAGTCAACAAATAAAATGACATCTTGCACTGGGCAAATTTGCTGTACAAAAGAAACTTAAGATTCCATGACATTGGATCTTGGGTCTATCATTTAATCTGGAACTTAATTAGATGAAGAGTTCATGTGTTTTGGTCCCTAATTCACATTTTACTCTTTCTTGCCCCATTGCTTTTCTTTTTACATGACTTTGTAATACTGAATGCACACTGTCAGCAGATGGAAAATGGTTAGTGTCTATTCTGCTTAAGAGATCGCCAGAATTTTAAGCTACAATATTTTTCTTCAATTTAAATTTACCACAGAAAATATGCCAAACTATGAAGGTACATTCATTACAGGAAAAATATATTCAGGATGAAAGCCTTAGATTATGATTTTTTTGGCAGCACTGCCCTCTGGTGGTGGTGAGAGCTACCCAGTCTTGCTGCTGCTGGATTTGAACCACCAAGCCAGTGGGCCGCACGCAGTCCTGCACTCAACCACTATGACACTGGGGCTCAGCTCTATGATTTTTTTTTTAATGATTTAAAAAAATTTTTAATGATTTTTTTTTAAACTCACACTTTCTCTGTCCAAAAAGTGTGAGTTTACCTGTCCAGCAAACTGGAGGAGATTCCTACTTGGGTCCATTTCAAAGAAGTCTAACCCAATACAGAATTCAAAATATATTCAGGATAAAATATCAGATTATGATAGTTATATAGAATGGAACATTTTAAACAGAAGCAAATTGATAATAGTGATATGCTCACACTATAAGTTTCAGCAAATACATGTTTTAAAATGAACAATTAATTAAAACTTATCTTTTGCGCTAATCAAAATCAATCATGTGTGGTCATCTTTAAGGAAAATGTATTTTCAAAGAATTTTCTCTTTAGTATTAATTTTCAATTACATTGACATTATAAATCATGGTCATGAGAAATTGAGAGTTATCTCCTCAAATTTGCTGAAAATTATGATTTTGATCAATTATCTTGCTGCATGTGTTCAAATTTTGTATGCATAAAGTACCTCAAATTTATGCATACTAAAATGTAATTTTAAAATATGTATGCTTCATAAAATAAAAAAGAAAATTATATTAGATTATTTGTATTAAGAATTAGAATGTTTATCATTTTAATATGCTTTCTCTAATGTTAAGATGCTGTCTCAAATCATAGGGTTTAGAAGAAAAACCTTCAAGATTAAATATAGAAATGAATAAAAATGGACAAGATGAAGACAAAACAACATTTGCATAAAGTGTTATTACTACTAATGCCTGTTAAAATATGTTTGAACCTCCAATGAAATGAATAAGGAGAATGTAAACACTAGAAAAGGTCATTGCTATGTTAATTTGTATAGTCTTTAAGTTTTCAAAGTAATGTATTAAAAAGCCTTAGCTTCTGTAACCCAAATGAGTATCCTTTCTTCCCAGTTGACCACAACAATTAAAGGCCTATGTTTGCTTAAATATTCAACTCTTTGAATATAACCTTTCCTAAAATATTGACCTGAGCCATCACGTTATCCTTGGATGTATTTGAGTATACTTACTACCTCTGAAGATAAGGGGTTTCCAACTTGGAAAGTTCAACCTGAGTTCCCAGTGTAGTGCATGTTCTCAAAATCAGAGAGCCTCCAGTTAAGAAAACATTTACTTCATCTTAAGTTAAAAGATTTTAAAAACAGGACAATTGATTTCCTAACCAAAAGATTCTCAATTCTATCCTTAAAGGCTCAAGAATCTCTTATTAAATAGGTACATACTTTCATATGCCTGTAGAGTACACTTTTTTTCCTGACAGGAATCCTGTCCCCCTACCCTAATTTGTATTCCGTGAAAGAAGAAGCCGCCATAGGTGTTGGTGCAAATGTCTTCAGCCCTCCCATTCTGTGGTAAGATACTGCCATGCATTAATATAATAGGTCAATCATTCGGTGGGCATCACGTCTTTGAAAAAAAATTCCCACACTCAGATGGCTGTCAATGGTGGTGCCAGTGAACCGTTATGCAAAGCCTCCAAATACTTTGTAAATTTGAATCCATGAGCACAATGGTAAAGTTCAGTGCTGGAAAGAGATAGTGTACTGAATACACAATACAGAGCTTTGTGTGTTAGGGGCTTCTGTTGAGGGAGAAGGCTACTTAATCTCCCCATTTGCCCTGGGGATTCTAACTGTTTTAATGTGTCCTTTTTGAAAGTCTGTGAACTGTGGAATATATGCTGGTAACAACTTTCTTTGGGGCTTTCCTCGGAAAAGCCCAAAGCTGCCAACACAAGAAAGCTGACACAATGGCGCTAACAAATACAAAGAGGACCTTTAGCTGTTTGTGCAAACTGCCTGGCTAAAGTTTCATGTCGTGCCTTGATGAAGGATCTAATTCTTTGGCTCGTTTCACAGGAATCTAGCTTTTGTGACACTGTAAAAAAGATAGCTTGTTCGTCAAGTTTGGAAGGAACTGGATGTAACACTAACGTTAGTTGCATTAAAAAAATATGGCAAAGTTATATAAGACTACTAAAAACACTGGCATCAGTGTTTTTTTAACCTATCCCCGATGGTGCACATTGTGGGAGAAAGTTGAGGCTTCCCACTCCTCTAAAGATGGACAATTTGAGACCTCCAGGGGCTCTCCCACGCTGTCCTACAAGTTGTGATGAGGCAGAAATGAAGAGATGGCAGGGAGTTGTGTTTGGGATTGTGATGCCACCCATGCACGTGATTTAAGACTCTGTTTAGAGCCCAAATAGAATCACTACCTTAACTTGAAAGCGTGATGAAAGGGTAACGTTACTTTTCAGTATCACAGTAGATGAAATATGATGCCTTTTAGACTGATACTTAGAGAAACTTCACCGTCTCCCTTAAATAATGGAGAGACTCTTTAAAAATTACATTTTAATGATTATTTCAACCCACTGGGAAGTCATTTTTTTTATTACTTAAAATGATAATGAAATATGAAGTAAATTTTCTGAATAGGTTTCTTATTATTGACACGGTTGCTTTCCAAAGATCATTTCCAATAATAGGTTTGACGTGGAAATGGATAATGGCCTAATGTGGTCACAAAATGCGGGGTGACTACATCATTACACAACAGACAAACACTGAAAACCATGCCTCAGCTAAGTTGACCCTGCTCAGTAGCCATTACAGCCAGCATTGCCTGGGCCCAACACCTCACTCAGTAACTGCAATGTCCAGATGGACCATTAATGGGAAATATGGTTGGACATAGTAGATTTTAAAATGACAGTAGAACCCCAGACCTCAGTGCTCACCCACTCTAGGAGCAGCGAGATGCGAGGCAGTTGAGTTTTTTTTTTTGTGGGCACCACTGCCTCTGGTGGTCCTGGGCGCTACCCAGCCGCCGCTGGATTTGAACCGCCAAGCCTGCGGGCTGCAGTTCTGCACTCAACCACTTACGCCACCGGGGCTCAGCCCGGCAGTTGAGTTTTGAATCAATTTTTTTCCATAAGAAATAACTGAAAAGGGATTAAGCCGTTCTTGACCGCAAAGGTTTTACCCTAACCGTTCCTTGTTATACAAAACATTTACACAGTAATTTTGAAGTAAACAATTTCGAGTTAAATAGTATAATTTACCGTATTTTTCAGATTGTAAGAAGTGTCCAGTTTTTAATGCAGGGAAACAAGAAAAAAATATTCTGAACCAAATAGTACTAGTAAACTAAACAATTTATTAAGATAAAACAAAATAGAGTAATATTTAACAGTGTAAACTCAACAGTGATGTTAATAACCATTATCATTTTCATTAACAAAGAAGGGGAGGCATGCGCTGTGCCCATCAAGTGACCTGACTGACAGTGAGACTCCAGGAGACGGGACTTCCCCCAACACACAGCAATCCACAGCATGCAAACTGCAGCGGACAGCGAGCGGGCGCATGGGATCATAAAGAAATGTTATGAACTTTTGGATCATAAGACGCACCCTCGTTTTCCCCCACTTTGGGACTTTTGCTTCAGAGCTCGAACAAAATACTATCAGACTCTGACCCGACAAATGAGGTTCTGGTCCGACAAATGCGGTAAATAAGAAACTCAACATTAAAGAGTTTTTTAAACAACTACAGTATGACTCCATCCTGGAGATGGATGAGGATCTGCATCTGTGGA
>PVJH01012491.1:0-64263 GCA_004026705.1 Nesogale talazaci
TCCATTTCCAAATATTTTCTACTTGAGTCCTTGGTATAAGCTCCTCTTTCCCCTTCCCTTTTTCTTAATAAATCATTTTACTGGGGGCTCATCCAACTCCCATCATGATCCATACATATGTCAATTGTATGCAAACCACATTTGCACACTTGTTGCCATCATCACTCTCAAAACATCCTCCCTCTACTTAGGCCGTCAGTACCAGCTCCCCATGTTTCCCCTCAGGTTTTTCTTTTTTGTTATTTTTAGTTATTTGTGTATATTTTTTCTGGATATTGTCTTTTTTCTTATAGTCATTTGTTTTCTTTTTTTCACTTCATCTTGCTATGCTTTTTTTTTTTTGGTGCAATATTATTATCTTTGCTGGTCTATCTAGATAAGATAGGCTGGATGATCAGTCTGGAGGAGCAAACGACAGGACCAGTTGTTTTAGGGGGATATGGGATAAGGGGAAGTGGGGCAAAGAAGGTGGTGCTGACCAATCCAGTGACAAGGGAACAACAAGTGACCCCAAATCAGTAGCAAGGTGGGTGTGAGAGGCCTGGTAGGGAAAGATCAAGGATAGGGTAACTGAGAGAAATTACTGAAACCCAAATTAAGGCTAAGCATGATAGTAGGAGAAGAGAAATGTAAAAGGAAATAGAGGAAAGAAATGGGAGACAAATGGCCTTTATAGAGGTCTAAATACAGGCATGCACATAGGTAAATATATTTATGCATGATGAGGAAATAGATGTACATGCATATATTTATAGGTTCAGAATTATGGCAGCAAATAGACATTGGTCTTCCACTCAAGTACTTCCTCAATACAAGAACACTTTGCGCTATTAAATTAGCATTCCATGATGCTCATGATGACACAATCGCTGAAGACAAATGTGTGCATTAGAAAAAGTGGTTACTTCCTCAATGCAAGAACACTTTGTTCTATTAAATTGGCATTCCATGATGCTCATCTTCCTTACACAATTGCTGAAGGCAAATGTTTGCATAAGAAAAAGTGGTGAAGAAAACTGATGGTGCCCGGCTATCAAAAGACAGAGCATCTGGTGTCTTAAAGAGTTAAAGGTAAACAAGCAGCCATCTAGCTTAGAAGCAACAAAGCCCACATGGAAGAAGTACACCAGCCTGTGTGACCACGAGGTGTCAAAGGGACCAGGTATCAGACATCAAAGAACTAAAAGTTATTTTATTGTAAATGATGGGGAGTACAAGTTGGGTACCCAAAGCCCATCTGTAGATTATGGACTTCTCCTTACAGAGGGGATACAGAGAGGAGACAAACCAGTTAGGGTACGGTGTAGCAATGACGAAGCATACAACTTTCATCTAGTTCTTCAGTGCTTCCTTCCCATTATCATGATCCCAATTCTACCTTACAAATCTAGCTAGATCAGAGGATATACACTGGTACAGAGAGGAACCGGAAACACAAGGAATCCAGGTCGGATGATTCCTTCAGGACAAGTGATGAGAGTGGCGATACCAGGAGAGTAGAGGGAAGGTGGGCTAGAAAGGGGGAACCAATTATAAGGATCTACATATAAACTCTACCCTGGGGTATGGGCAACAGGGAAGTGGGTGAAGGGAGACTTTGGACAGTGTAAGATATGGCAAAGTAATAATAATTTATAAATTATCAAGGGTTCATGGGGGCAGGGGAGAGCAGGAAGAGACAGGAAAAAATGAGGAGCTGATTCCAAGGGCTAAAATAGAAACAAATTCTTTTGAGAATGAGGAAGGCAACAGATATATAAATGTGCTTCACATACAATGTATGTATGTGTGGATTGTGATGAGTTGTTTGAGCCACCAATAATATGACTTAAAAAAAAAAGATTATTACTTAATAAGAATGAACTGCTTGATGGGCATCGGACTGCCACTAAAGTACTTCCTCAATGCAAGAATACTTTGTTCCATTGAGTGGGCATTCCATAATATCCTCCTTCTCGACACTATCATTGAGGACAAATGTGTGCATAGGCAAAAGTGGTGAAGAGGGCTGGTGATGTCCAACTACTGAAAGATGAACATCGGGGTCTTGAAGGCTTCAAAGTCAACAAGGAGCCATCTAGCTCAGAAGCAACAAAATCGATGTGTAGGAAGCACACCAGCTTGCGTGACTGTAAGGTGTCAAAGCGATCAGTTATCAGGCTTCAAATAACTAAAAATCATAAACTTGAGTACCCACCTTCCTGATAAAGCTGCTGACGACAAATGTGTGCATGAGTAACAAGTGTGGTGAGGTAAGCTGTTGGTGCTCGGCTATCAGATGATACAATGTCTGGGGTTTTGGAGGTGGGCAGGCGGCCATCTAGCTCAGAAGCAATGAGGCCTAAATGGAAGAAGCACCAGCTTGTGTGACGGCGAGGTGTCCAGGGAGTCAGGTATCAGCCATCAAAGAACCAAAAATTATATCATTATAAATGAGGGGGAGTACAGATTGGGGACCCAAATCCCATCAATAGGTGGAGCAATATCCCTTACAGGGGGGTTGCAGGGAGGAGACGAGCCAGTCAAAGTACAGTGTAGCAACAATGAAATATACAACTTTCCTCTCGTTCATAAATGCTTCCTTCCCACCAGTATGATGATCCCTGTTCTACCTTAGAAATCTGGCTAGACCAGGGGATGTACACTGGATTCGGAAACATGGGGAATTCAGGGCAGATGATCCCTTCAGAACCAGTGGTGATACTGGGAAGGTGGAGTAGAAAGGGGGAACCCATTGCAAGGATCTACATATAACCTCCTCCTTGAGGTACGGACTATAGGGAAGTAGGTGAAGGAACACATCGAACAGTGTACAGTACGACAAAATAATGATAATTTGTAAATTATTAAGGGTTCATGGGGGAGGAGTAGTGGAGAGGGTGGGGAATTATGTGGAGCTGATACCGTGGGCCTAAGTAGAAGGAGGATGTTTCGAGAACGATGATGGCAACATATGTGCAAATATAGTCTGCATGCAATTGACATATGTATTGATCATGATAGAAGTTGTATGAACCCTCAATAAAATGACTTATATATAGATGTAGATATATATATAAAGAATGAACTGCTGCTTTAGAAATTAACCTTACAAATTTTTTTAGGCATCATTTGCCCTCTGGTGGTGGGAGTAGGAGGCTCAGCCTTTGCTCCTGTGGAGCCACTGCTGGAATTGAACCTCCATCCCAGTGAGCCACAGTCCCACGCACAGCCACTACGCCATTGGGGCTCAGCCCCTTACAAATTTTTTTACAGTGCAAATATCTTCCCCAGGAGTTCTGGTGGTCTCATAGAGTTGGGTTGCTGACTTCAAGGTAGGAGATAACAGCTCACCAGTCCTTAGGAGTAAGCTGAGGCACTTTGCTCCCCTAAAGATAAACAGTCTCCCAAACCCAGGAGCAGTTCTCCCCTGTGCGCCAGGGTCACTAACAGGAAGGGCACTGACAGCAGTGGGTGGGGTTCTATATATTAGAAGAGTAAGATCAAATGTACTTTAGGCTTTTCCTAAAGACCGTATTTTATTTTTTTCTGAAGTAATCCATTTTGATAGTTACATCATGTCTGTTTTTCATTCTCAGAAGTGGTGTAACCAGAACCATTTTCAGATTCGTATTGAGCAAACGCCCTTTTAAGCCAAAACTGCAAAATCAAAGTACTGTAAAAGAATAAACAACCCTAAAAACAGAACATGAGGAAATGGCCATAAGGTTCAAATCTAATACTTAGCAGCAGACCAGATTTGAGGCCAGTGAATAAAGAGAATGAAAGCAAAAGGGAGAGATCTGAAAAGTGGTAGGAGAAGTTCCTGCCGTGCTTATTTCTTTCCTTATTATATACCAAGACTCTTAGAGCTTGAAAGAAATCTAAAGGTTATGTATCTTATCCAGCTTTCTTTGTTTCACACATGAGTGTGAGGCTCAGAGACGTTATAAGAAGCTAACTCAGGCATACGTTGGTTTGTGATCAAGTCAAGATAAGAAGCAAAATTTTCTGGACCACCAAAGAGCTTCACAGACTTTTTCGATGGAGCAAACTCATGGAAAGGCCTGTGTAGCTCTTTTTCCTCAGGGACTAAATAATCCATACAGTTAAAGCATAACCTGTATTAGCATCAGCAAGGAGAAAGCAAAGTTGAGTAATGTGCCTATCACGCAGCAGGTGCTGAATAAACAGTTCCAACTCATAGCCACCCTGTGTGAAAAAGAGCAGAACACTACCTGGCATTGCACCATATGCCCCATTGTTGACATGTGTGAGCCCATTGCTGCAGCTGCTGTGGCAACGCATCTTGTCGAGGGGTTTCCTGTTTGCACTGCCCATGACTTTAACAGGCATGCTGTCCCAGAGCCTGGTCTCTCCTAATAACATGTCTAAAAAGCATGCTTTACTTATTTTTTCTCATATGTGGGACACTAATCCTACAATAACATCGTAAAAGTGAAGACAACAGGAATCATAATACAAAGCTAATCTTTGGGCCAGGGCGTGAGGGAATGTGAGCTATTGCAAACAATATCCCACTGTTACATGATGTCGTATTATAAAACTTCCAAGCTGGTGGTGTTCTTGATGCTTTCTTCTGATGGGTGCAAGTAGTGTTTTCTATTTTGTCACAGTTGCATAATTTCCTGTCAACTTGAATGAAAGGGTGGAGTCTAGCCTGTCAATTAGGTTGTAGCCAATGAGACCTCTGTGGGGGCATGGCCTTCTCATGAGGATTCCGAGAACTCATGTCTTCTATGCTGGATGCCAGACACACACACACACACACACACACACACACACACACACTCACACAATGCTTCACATTCCTGTTGACAAGCTATATGAAGCTATGCCAATTGCAACCAGAGCCCTGGAGTTGAAAGAACCATGTGGAGACCCATGTCAGCACTGAGATGCTTCCACCACCACTGGATCCACAAGACTTTACACTCACTGGTCTGTGAGCTTCCTTCATTTGACATCACTGCATGTGTTGTGTGAACCTGAAGAGGAATTTATGAACTGGTATCAGACTTATGGGCTATTATCAGACTTAAGGACTTGATCTAGACTTGGCTGAGATGTCTTCTTAATATACAACTGCTCTTTGACATGAAACTCCCTCTTACACATATATAAGTGTCTCTGGATTTGTTTCTCTAGTCAACTGGACTAACTCATATTTACAAGTTCAAAAATAACGAAGGTTTCTTTTCTACTGTTAGATTCTTCAAGGTTCCAATAGCACCACACCACCTTCTGTCATAGCATTTTGCAGTCACTGGATCGAGCCTGAGGCTGCCTCCAAAGGGATGGACTAGTAGGCCATGGGGTTGATTCCTAACCATAAGCATCGCTATGCCAATATTTTCCCTATACTCTCTCATTTGTGGTCCAATACAGGTGCTTTTTCATAGCCCATTCACAAGTGGATGCTGAAGCCACAACCTTGCCGTTTTGATGCTCACACAATGCTTTTACATGATGCTGAGTTCTTATAGTTCTCATTCTGTACCAGAACTCCCGAGAGGGCCACACTGTCTCCCAAACTCATTCTTTTCTGGCTACTGTCAAGAGCTACAGGTTCCAGGGATTCCAGTTTGTGAACGCGGGGGCAATAGCTTCATTATCCACAGAGTCACTCCAGGATTCCTCTACAGCCGCACACCCAAGCACTTTTCTAGAAGCCGCTCAAATGTGTGAACTCTCATGTACATTGTGCGGGAGGTTGTGGCAGGGGGTCACGGCAGTTCACCCACTCATCTCCTTCCTCTCACTAACAAACTAATATAAAGCACTGTGTCAGTTTCAGGGCAATGAATTTTATTCCCAGAAAGCTAGACAACCCAAAGCTAAAGAGCCCTTGGTACAACAGAACTTGTGTACCCTCTTGCAAAATCATTCTCAAGCCTCTGTTCTCAATTATTTACTTGTCTGTTGTGCTTCTGTGGGCACACACAAGTATTCCCTCTAACTCTATCCCTTTCTCTCATATTTTAACACAATGAGAATGCCAGTAAGTTATGAAACTGTTACCATAGAGGTAATTCTAAATCTGATCTTATTTATCAGATCAAAAAAATTATAAAGAAAACGTGTGGGCCACAGTCCCGCGCACAACCACTATGCCACTGGGGCTTCAGCACCCCCCCCCCCGTGGCATTTTAGAATTAAAATAAATATATTGCAATGCTATTTTTGTGCACTATGAAAATTTTTGTTGCTCCATATAGACTAAATTTTTAATCAAAGAACAACACTGCCCCCCCCCCCCACACACACACACAGGGCAATGGTGTCCTGCTTAAAATCTGGTCACTTTAGTTTTAGCAAACTACATCTTAACAGTAGATCCCAAATTATGTCACATTTCCAGTATTTGATTAATAACTGAAGAACTTTTACCCTTTTTATCAACATCTTGCTAATAGTCATAATTGTCCAAATACTAAGACCATTCATATGTCCACAACTCAAATTTATATTTCCATGTGTTTTCATGAACTCAAGACTTGATAGTTTAACATCTGACTTCTGTCCACGCGGCTGTATAATAGCCATTTCAAACCCAACATGACCAGAGTGAATTCGTGATCTTTTCCTAGGAAACCTGCCCCCATTTGGAGCTTGCACCATATCAGTTGATGGTTAAGCCCAACATACTAGAATATAAACTTCTTGGATTCCTTTGCATCTCACACTGTACACCTAGTTTGCCAGAGAGCCCTGTTGACTTTCTTCAAGATATATTCCAAATCAGACAGCTTCTCAACATCCCTACTACAGACTATCTCTACTTTTTCTCTCTCCCTGTGTTCTTAAACAAGCCCCTGTTTACTGTGTATTCCATTGGCCTCAATAATGTTTACAACTAAAATATTTCACATCATGCCAGCTTTTCTCTTGAGAGGCTTAACATGTCTCTCCATTATACTCAAAGCAAAGAGCTAAAATACTTCAAATACATGATCTGGCATCTTTCCTGTCTCATTTCTTTTCTAACTATAGGAGCCCTGCTATGTGTTGGGCTGCTAACGGAAAGGTAATTCAAACCCACCAGCTGTTCTTTGGGAGAAAAATGAAGCTGTCTACTCCCATAAATTTTTTTTTTGGGGGGGGGACATCACTGCCCTCTGGTGGTCGTGGGAGCTACCCAGCCTTGCTGCTGCTGGATTTGAACCGCCAACCAGTGGGCTACATTCCCGCACTCAACCACTACACCACCGGGGCTCAGCCCTCCTGTAAAATTTTTTTAAAGTTCCAGTCTTGGAAACTCACCGAGGCGGTTCTACTCTGCCCTGTTAGGGTCACTGTGAATTGAAACTAAATTGATGTCATTGAATTTGGTTTTGATATGATAGTGATGTCACAGGAATGTTGGGATATTTGAATGAAATGATGTACATGGCACAATAAATAATTAGGATGTAAAGGGTGCTTTCCCAGCTCACGTTGTTGTTTTTATGTGCCAGTGAGTTGGTTCCAACCCAACCCATAGTGGCCCAAAACACAACCATCCGCACGATTGTTCCCGTGTCTGGTCACGGATACAGCTCTGTGTCACTCCAGGCCTTTCACTTTTGGCTGTCCCTCTGCTGTATGACCTCTTTATCCAGGGACGGTTTCTCCTGACACCATGTCTAAAGTGCACAGCAAGAAGTCGCACCACCCTTACTTCCAAAGAATGCCCTGGCTATACTTCTTCCAAGACAGTTTTTTGTTGTTGTTTTGGCAGTCCATAGTACTTTCACTGTCTTTCACTACCACTGCAGTCGAAAAGTTCCCCAGCATAGTAACTGAAATGTATCCATTCTTCTTCATTTTCTTTATTCGGTGTTCAACTTTCACGTGCATCTGAGGCAATTTAAAACACCATGCTTTGGGTTACCTTCCCCTTAGTTCTCAAAATAACCTCTGCTTTTTATTAAAAAGGTCTTGTGCCACAGATCTACCCAGTGCTACATGCCTTTGATTTCTTGGTTCCTCCTTCTAAGAGCATTGCTTATGAATTCAAGTAAGACAGAAATCCTTGACAACTCCAATCTCTTCTCCATTTATCATGATGTTATCTATTGGTCCAGTTGTAAGGATTCTGGTCATCTTTACATTGATTTGTAAACCGTACTGAAGACTGCAAACCTTGATCTTCATCAACAAATGCTTTACATTCTCCTCACTCTCAGTAAGCAAAGTCATGTCTTCTGCAGATTGCAAGTTGTTAAGAAGCCTTCCTCCAATTCTGGTGCAGCATTCTTCTTATTAACCAGCTTCTCTGATGTTTTTTTCAGCATACAGATTAAGTATGGTGAGAAGATGCAACCTTGTCACACACATTTCCTGATTTTAAACAATGTTCTGCTTGTACAACTGCTTATCAATATACAAGTTCTACACGACCACAATGAAGTGCTCTGGAATTCCCAATTTCTCAAGGTTATTTATAGTTTGTTATGATCAACACAGTCAACTGCTTGGCATAATCATCAAAATACAAATAAATACTTTTTCTGGTGTTTTCTGCTTTCAGTCAAGATCCATCTGACGTCAGCAATGATCCCCTTTGTTTCATGTCTTCCTCTAAATCCAGCCTGAACCTGGGACTGCTCCTGACAAGGTGCTGCTGCAACCATTCCTGAATGGTGTTCCGTAACGTTTTACTGCACGTGATAACGATTGTTCTCTAATCCTTCTGTTGGATCACTTTTCTTTGGAATGGGTACAGCTATGGATCTTTTCCAGTGAGATGGCCAAGTCGCTTTCAGTGCTTCTTCATCAGCTTGTTAAAACATTTCAATACACCTTGACATATCCTTTATCAAGGAATGCAACCCTTCTTAATTATGTCATTCCAGCATAGTAAACCGTATGACTTTCTGATTCAAATGACCAATACTAGTCCACTTTCGCTCACTAATGACTTAGATATCAATCTTTATGCCTTCCATTTAGTTGCTTTGGCCTCCAGTTTTCCTAGAATCCTACTTAGCATATTCCAAATTATGTAAATTGACGGTTGCAGCTGTTTTTCCTCCTTTTGAGTGGTGCTTCGTTAGCAAATGAAGACCTCCGAAGGCATTATTCCCAAAGGCTTCTCTTCATTCTTGTCTCCAGGGTAGATTCTACTCTGACAAGGCAGCCCCTCCCCAGGCATATTTTGAGTGGCTTCTTCCTCGAGGGGCACTAGATAAATATCCTCTAGCGAAATCTCTGACAATGTTTTGCTCCCATTCGTTAGGCCGTTAGGGTCCGACAGTGCTTCGATTCCAAGCATAAGGGTTTCAGTGACTACTTCCTCTGATTCCTTCTTGGTTGTCTGCTCTTCAGGTGGAAGCTCAGCTGAAAGCTGTTCACTGTGGGTGACCCTGCTGCCAGGTGACATACTAGTGCCATAGCTTTCAGCATCACAGCAACACACAGGCGACCACAGTATGATGATCTGACCGACAGGTGGTGGTCTCAGCTGACTGGCCTATATAAAATCAGGCCTTGAAAGCCAAGGATTGAAGCCATTACAGCCCTGAAAAACTAAAAGTGGGAAGCCCATTCTAGCCCGTAGGTGTCAGAGTAGAAGTGTGTTCTGTAGGCTCCTCAGTGACTTCCGAGGCATCACGGGTGGGGGGACTCGGTCCTTCAGTTAGCCATGGAGAGTACTAGCCATTTGCTGCAGGCCTCTGCGAGGCCCGCTCTTTACCTTCCCCGTGAGATTGGTCCTCTGAAGGCCACTTTGTTCCATCAAGTTGGGGATGGTGAGTGAGTAGGTAAACACCAAGGAAGGGAAAAGGATATGTAAATGTGTTTATTCACATGAATAAAAATTATACCATGTCAACTTTTAATAGGAAGACTGAGATCGCAGTTACTGAGCCTTATTTGTAAGCTTGAGACTACAGAAAATAGAAAATTATATTTCCATTGGGTTTTGAAATACTATCTGGTTTTCCTGAGGATGGAATTATGACTCTACTATGCATATGCATGTTTTAATAATGCAGTTTGTTTTTAAGGGCGAGGCAGTCGACTAGTAATTTACGTGGATGAAGATACAGCCCACTTGTTAGTTTTTCTTTCCTTCCTCTTTGTTTGCAAAGGTACAAGTAACTTCTGTAAAAAAAAAAAAGTTGAAAAAAAATATTGTGGGTTCCTTGATACATCCTCTTAGCCCCTGGTACTATTTCTTTTCTCTGAAATATTAGGAATTGGATGAAAAATCAAACAACATTGGCTTGGTAAGTACTACATTAGGCAAAACATTTTAGGGTGTGCCAGTTAGCATGGTGGAATTCTATGGAAGCTGACAGAACTTCCCCAAATTAAAAATCCATTTTCTGAGTGATGCTGTTGAAGACTGCCTCTGGGGTATTGGCATGTGAAAATGAAGGCCTTTCTACTTGGATCTTACCTAAACTTGCAGTAGAGAAAATTTTTTATCAGGGCCACTGAAAATGACAAAGTAATATAAGTTTCATTTCAGCTAACACAGAAGCAAATGAAGGGTTATTTCCCCCCAAATGGGACTTTTCCCCCCAAAAGCTATATACCATATTTAAGGGTTTTTTGGGGGGGGGAGCATCACTGCCCTCTGGTGGTTGTGGGAGCTATCTAGCCTTGCTGCTGCTGAATTTGAATCGCCAAGCCAGTGGGCCGCAGTCCCGCACGCAACCACTACGCCACCGGGGCTCAGCCCAAGGCTTTTTTTTTTTTTTTTTTAAACAAAACAACGTTATCACTTTCAATGTACTCTCCATTACACTTAATATATTTATCAAATCTGCGATTTCAATCCTGAAAACATTTTTCAAACTCATCTATTTGGATAACTGACAGCACCTCCCTTGTCTTTTTTTTCTTCACCTCTTCTAGATCATCCTATCACTGTCCTTTCATGTCCTTTTTTATTCTTGGAAACAAAAAGAAGTCACACAAGGTGAGGTCAAGTGAGTAAGGTGGGTGGGGGAAGAGAGGAATGCCCAAAACTAGCACGCTGAGATGGCTATGTGAGCAGGTGCAGTGTCATGGTGGCAAAACCAGTCCCCTTACTGCCACAAATCAGGCCTTTCTATTGCACACTGTTAGGCAATCTTTTCAGAACCTCTAAGTAGAAAACTTGATTAACAGTCTGATCGAATGAACTCCAAATATACTACGAGGTGACATTTAACACTACTTGATGCACTAAGAGCAAGTTGCTCAAAGCTCACCTAGCGGGGAAAATGCCTACTATGCTCAGCACAATTCCATTCACTGAAGTTATCGTAAGAGTTTGGGATTTGGTGGTGCTGCATCTTTCTAGCTGTAAAAGCCCTCACTGTTACCACAATTGGATTGTTAGGAACAACACAAAACAGCCACTTTGTCATGTAGCTCTGTCCTTGTGTATTGCCTTTCTGATTTGAGTGAGAAAGACGAGTTTGTTTAATTGTATTGCACTATGGGGAAACTAGGTAAACTTGGAGTTCAGATTTTTAAGAATTCAATTAACAGGTCAAAAATATTGAAGCCACTTATTTCTAGTGTGATTTATTTCTACTCCTAGAGCAGAATAGGGTCAAATATCACCCCATGACATCACATGGCTGTCAGGGAGTGTTGTTCACTTGTAAGTCTGACAGGCCTTTGTGCTTCATTTTGATTATCGTCCCAGCTGTTTATTTGCTTTGCTAATTAGGATTTTCTCATAATTTGTGTCGTCATTGGGCTTTTCTTGGAACCAAAGAATCGGGGACAAGGTACAAATATGTTGCATGTGGGTTTTCCCAAACCTGAAGCTTACCAATTTGATAAGTAGAAATCAGCTGGAAACTGGTATAGCCATTCATACAAAACCATGTGTATTGGGGCTGAGCCCTGGTGACATAGTGGTTGTGCGCGGGACTGCGGCCCACTGGAATGGAGGTTCAATTCCTGCAGCGGCTCCACAGGAGCAAAGACTGGGCCTCCTACTCCCACCACCAGAGGGCAGTGATGCCCGTCCCCCCAAAAAAGAACAAAAACAAAAAACAAACAAACAGACATGTGTTAACATACTAATTTCTATGTATGTGCCTTCTACTTAAACATGTAAATTGTTGTCATATGCTACCAGGTTGATTCCGATTCAGGGTGACACTCAATGACAGACCAGAGGCGCCGCCCCTTAGGGTTTCCTGTGCTGTAGTCTTTAGGTGAGCACATCCCACGTCTGCTCTTCTCCAGCACTGATCGTGGCTTTCAACAGCTGACAGTTTGACTAGCTTTTGCACGCACACACTCCTTATATTCAGATTGATGTGTATAAATTTGCATGTTTATTAATATAAACCATTTGAATTCCAAGAGGAAGTCATATAAGGCCATTCAGTTGATATACAAGGAAGATGCAAAAGTTGGTGGGAAAAATGGAATTATTGTAAATTTTGGACTATAAGATGCACTTTCTTCCCCGCCCCCCCAAGTGGGGGGAAAATGAGGGTGCGTCTTCTGGGCCAAAGGTGTGCTTCCCCACAGCATTTTAGCATACTGGTACTATTTGGTTCAGAATATTTTTTTTCTTGTTTTCCTGCTCCAAAAACTGGGTATGTCTTATGGTCAGGTTTATCTTATGGCCTAAAAAACATGGTATATGATAATGGAATTTTCCCATGAACTTTTCAAAGTCCCCTTGTATGTACATAATTACAGAATAGAAATAACTGATTTTTTCTTAATAGTGAATAAATCTTTTGATTTTATACTCCCCAATAATCCAAATGGATTACACAAGACCAAAATCCTCCTACAGGATTAATAGTTAACCTCATGACCAAGGGAGAAAAGATTGAAGCTGTTAAGGATTTTTGAGGGCACCTCACAACCGTATTTCTCTGTGAAGATGAGTTTTGAACCGTTACTTTAAATAATGTGGCCACCTAATAGACTCTGTTACTTATAATATCATTTCCAGGTTCAACCATTTGAATACAAGTTATTTGTGTATTTATTTTTCTGCTAATAATTAGTTGAATTGAAATAAAAAAAAAGCCACAATAGTTTACAACAGAGACTGCCCGAAATCAAGATATTCTACAGGACTTCATCTTCATTATTTAAGTGTTTCGAGACTACTAATCATCAGTAATATAATTCTTTGGCATTATATGTTCCTATGTGCCACTGATTTGGTTCTACCTCTTAGCAAGTCAGTATGCAACAGAATAAAACACTGTCCAGGCTTGTGCTGTCCTCATTATCATTGGTATAGTTGAGCCCCCTGTTGGTAATCATCTCTGTCAGTTCATCTCATGGAGACATGATAGTCAATCGAAGACTTGTATTTTTCTAAAAGAGAAATTATCTTATGCCTTAAACAACTTTACTCGTAGAACATTTAGCTGTGAGTTAAAGAGTTAATTCTGTTTTTGTGAGTTAAGAGATTAACAAAGCTTCTCCATTGGAAGCTTACACAGATGAAACTCTGCGAGCTGTTGTACTGCTGTTGTCAAGCTGGTTCCGTGTCATAGTGACCGTGTGTACAAGAGAGTGAAGCACTGCCTCATCTGCACCATCCTTACAATTGCTGTTATCTTTGACGGTGTTTTACAGCCACTGTGCCCACCTGTCCTTTTGTTGCTTTTGACTTTGCCACATGATGTTCTTTCAGGGCCTGGTCCCTCCTGACAGCATGTGGAATTTAAAGTGTGCAAGAAAAAGTCATCCTGATCACTTCCAAGGAATTTTCTGACTGTGCTTCTGAAACAGATGTGTTTGTTTTTGTGGCAGTCTATGGTACTTCCAGTATTTTTCACCAGCATCACAATTCATAGAAATCAATTCCTTTTCAGTCTTCCTTATTTTGCGTCCAGCTTTTGCATCCATATGAGGCAATGGGAAAAAGCATGGTTTGGGTCAGGTACACGATAGTCCCAGAGTGATATCTTGGCTCTTTAACACTTTTAAAGAGGTCTTGTGCAGCAGAGTTAGCTAATGTAATTTGCCATTTGATGTCTTGGGTGTCAATACTTCCATGAGTGTTGATTTTGGATCCAAGCAAGCTGAAATCCTTTACAACATTTACCTTGTCTCCATTTATCATGAGGTTGTCTATTAGTCCAGTTGTGAAGATTTTTGTTCTTTGCATTGAGTTGGAATCGATACTAAAGATATCTCTCTCTCTCTCTCTCCCTTCCTCCCCCACCCCTCGACAGTCTTTGATCTTCATCAGCAAATACTTCATGCCTTCAATTTCACCAAAGTTGTCATCTCCATATTAAAAGTTGTTAAGCCGTCCTCCAATCCTAACATCACATCTTCTTCATTATAGTCCAGCTTCTCATATTACCTGCTCAGTAAACAGATAGAAAAAATATAATGTGAAGATACAGCCTTGACATGCACCTTGTCTGAATTTATACCACACAGTATTCCTTTATTCTTTGTTTTTTTTGTTTGTATGTTTGTTTTTTTTGGGGGGGGGCATCACTGCTCTCCGGTGGTGGGAGTAGGAGGCCCAGCCCCACTGCTGGAATTGAACCTCCGTCCCAGTGGGCCGCAGTCCCGCGCACAACCACTACGCCACCGGGGCTCAGCCCAGCATTCCTTTATTCTATTCCAACAACTATCTCTTTTGGTCCATGTACAAATTCTGACTGCACAATGAATGTTCTGGAGTTTTCATTCTCAATGCTTATTCTAGTTTACTTCCTCTGTATAGTTAATTTTAAAAAAAGTAAACATCTTTACAATTATAACAATGAGATGTTATAATTCCCATTTGCAATCCATAACTTGTTCTACTCCACACACCTTAATGCTTTGTACACCTGAGAAATCACAAGCAAACATCTTTATGGTGTTTTATCTTTTGCAGTCAACATTGATGGTATCCCTTGTTCACATCCTCTTCTGAAACTGACTTGAATTTCTGGTAGCTTGATGTCAACGTACACAATGTTTGAATTATCTTCAGCAAAATTTTCCTTGCATGTGTTATGATATTATTATTCAATAGCACCTATGGGTTCTGTGGGTTCACCTTTCTTCGAAGTGGGTACAAATATGGATTGGGGTGTGTATGTGTCAGGTAACTATCTGCAAAATTTCATGACATAGACTAGAGGGTTTCCAATGTTTCATCAGCTTTTTGGACATCCTTCAATTGGTATTCTGTCAATTCTTGGAGACTTACTTTCTGTTCTTAATTGTAGGTTGGACTTCTTCCTTCAATATCATTGATTCTTGTTCATGCTTCCTCTTAAAATGGTTCCTTTTGGTCCAGTGTCTCTGTATTCTTTCCATCTTCTTGTAAAATTTCCTGAAACATTCAATATATTCCCTATATAGAATCTTTCCATATTGCACTCAAGGCTTGAATTTTTCTGCAGTTCTTTCAGCTTGAGAAATAGTCAGCATTTTCTTCTTTGTAAAAAAAAATTTGGGGGAGTATCACTGCCCTATACAACTCTTATCACGATCAATACATACACCCATTGTATGCAGACCACATTTGTACATTTGTTGCCATCATCATTCTTGAAACATCCTTCTTCTACTTAGGTCCTTGGTATCAGCTCCTCATATTTGCCCTCTCTCTCCTCCCTCATGAATGCTTAATAATTTACAAATTATTTTGTCACATCATACCTGTTCAGTGTGTCCCTTCACCCACTTCCTTGTTGTTCACACCCCAGGAAGGAGGGTATATGTAGATCCCTGCAATTGATTCTAATGACGGCTCTTTGTCTTCTTGAGTTGCCCTTTGAAATGTTCTGTGCAGGTCTTGTACATCTTCATCACGTCTTTCCTTTGCTTTGGCTACTCTATGATCATGAGGAAGTTTCAGTGCCTGACGTCTACTTTGTTTTATTCCTGCTTTTGGATGACTTTTTGCTTTCTTTACACGTTCTTGATATCATCTCATAGCTCGTGAGATCTTTTGTCAGTACCATATTTTTCGGACCATAAGAAGCACTTTTCCTTCTCCAAAGCGGAGGAAAAACGAGGGTGCATCTTATGATCCGAAGGCATAGTACCCCAGAACATTTTAGTATACTTGTACTGTTTGGTTCAAAATATTTTTTCCGTGTTTTCCTGCTCTTAAAACTGGGTGTGTCTTATAGTCCAAAAAATATGATAATTTCAATGTGTTAACTCTGTTCTGGACATGGTCTTTAAATTCAGGTGGGATACACTCGAAGTCATAATTTTGTTCTTGTGAACTTGCTTTCATTTTCTTCCCATTCAGCCTATAATTACACATAAGTAAAGGACTGTACCTGGCCTCTTTTGGGCAACAAATATATCTTCCCACAGATATACCCTATTTAATTTGTGTGTATGGTTAAGTGCATATGTACAGTTATTGTTTATATGAATGAAAACACATTTGCAACCAGAAAATTATTGGTTTTGCAAAGATCATATCATCAACCCCCCCACTTTGTATTACCAAGGTCTTATTTTCCCACAATTGTTCTTCCCTTTTTGTTTTTAACTTTCACATTCCAGTTACCAGTTAACCTTGATTACATGTTTGATCAATTTCAAATTGAAGACGTTGGTAAAATTATTTAATTTATTCACCATTAGCTTTAGTATCTGGTGCATAAGTTTGAATAGTTGTATTAGGGCTGAGCCCCGTGGCATAGTGGTTGTGCGCGAGACTGTGGCCCACTGGGATGGAGGTTCAATTCCAGCAGTGGCTCCACAGGAGCAAAGTCTGGGCCTCCTACTCCCACCACCAGAGGTCAGTGATGCCCCCCCCCAAATAGTTGTATTCACTGAATTTCCTCTTATGTGTATAGGTAGTATCCTATCACAGCATCATACTTTCAGATCTGTAAATATTCTTGTTGGTGATGAGTATAACACTATTCCTCTTGAACTTGCCATATGATGTTTTTATTCTTTTGTTTTGTTTTGTTTTTGTTTTTGTGTGTGTGGGTATCACTGCCTCTGGTGGTCGTGGGTGCTACCCAGTGCCACTCCTGAGAGCCGCTGCTGGATTTGAACCCCCAAGCCCGCAGGCTGCAGTTCTACACTCAACCACTTATGCCACTGGGGCTCAGCCCACAATGTTTTTATTCTTAATGGCCAATAACAGCTCACTAATGACTAGGATATCAATCTTTACGCATTCTATTTCACTTTTGATGGTGTTCAATGTTCTTAGATTCATATTCACCCTGGCTTTTTTCTAAGTAGTCGTGGGCGTTTGTAGCCGTTTCTTCACACTTTGAGTCATGCCCCATCAGCAAATGCAGTTTCTGAAGGCTTGCCTCCCTTCAGGTTCTGCTGGTCAATCCACTAGGAGGAGGCTCCTCAGTTGCGTTTTGAGTGTCCCCCACCTGGGCTGGATCTGACAATCTACTATAGCTGACGATGTTTCGATGCTATCCAATAGTCTTTAGTGTATCCCACAATGTTCTGCTACGTATCAGATGGCTTTCAGTGGATAATCCCTCAAAAGTGGATAACCTTTTGAATCTTAACGAGTTTTTAGTCTTCCTTGAAGTTTGTACTTAGTCTGGAAGTGCCACTGAATTCTCTTCACCTTGGGTGTGTTCCTGCTGGTGTTTGACATACTGATGATATAGCTTCTAACATGAAAGCAATATGGAAGCCACCACATTATGACAGACAGACAAGTGGTGGGCTGTTGTACTAGGACCATGATGAAAGTAAAGATGGTCTCATTTGTCATTGATCTCTGAGACTGTGGCTGATGAACTATCATTCTAACCAGAGCCATACTGTTAGATGGTTTCTGAGTGGCATATGACCTCCTTTCTGTGAGGACGCTTGAAAGCTACTTTCACGGGAAGTTTCGAGACTGACCCAGGTGGCTCCTGCTATTTGTGTATTCTCACTGGTGACGTCGTACATATGCATTGGGTTGCTACATGCAAGGTCACTAGTTGGAAAACAACTCCTCTATGGGAGAGAAACGGGGCTCTCAATTCCCACAGCGTTAGTCTGTAAACTCATAGGGCCAGTTCTATCCTGTCTTGACTTTATGGCAGTGTTTTGTTTTGTGTTTCTGAATGCTTGACTTTTTTTTTTCTTGCACGGGCTAAAGAATGCATATTCCCTAAACTTTTGCTATGCTATTTCTGTCCTTTTGACAGGCTTTGCGTCCATTTTGGATCTTACAGAGCTAGTGTTGGGAGATTATAGCCTATTGAGTCTTGTTAGTTGACTACTTTGCTGAACCAAGATCATTGTTGTTGGTTGGGCAGAATGGTATTGGTAATATCATGCATATTTAATTTTGAAAAGTATAATAATAATAATAATAATGACAGCTAATTCTTCCTTTATTTTTCAGAAATGTGTAACAGATGAATGTTTCTTTTTTGAACGACTGGAGTCTAATAACTACAATACTTACCGGTCCAGGAAATACACCGGTTGGTATGTGGCACTGAAACGAACAGGGCAGTACAAACTTGGACCCAAAACAGGACCTGGACAGAAAGCTATACTTTTTCTCCCAATGTCTGCTAAGAGCTGATCTTAATGACTGCATCTAATCTCATTTCATGTGAAAGAAGAGTAAGTTTTAGAAATTTGTTAACGAGAAGAAAAGAAATGTGTACTGTCATCTGCATTGGCTATCTGGTTAGATCACATAAAATATTTAACCTCTACCTAAGTAAACAAGAGAACAACAGAAATCCTTGAAAATATATAACATTTTCTCTTTATATAACATTTATCATTACCTGTTGAAACTTAATAAATCGACTTTATTTGAAATAGAAGCTTTTAGAGTATCCACATTTAGAAACAAATTTTCTTCATAAAAAACCCCATACACATTAGAATTAGTCAGATACTTAATCATTCAAAATTTTCACTACTTCTTAATAAAATTTATATTAATCAACATGTAAATTGAAAATCTTTTAAACATGTAAATGTGAATTTAGTACATTCCTGTCATAGTCTTATAATTCTCTGGCAGTTCCTTGTGATAGAGTTTGTAAAATAGGCCTGTGTAAACTGCTGGAAACTTTTCCATGGTCAGATCAATCTTGTCAAACCCTTCTTTGTACCCATACAGCAGCAGCCTCGCAACTCTCCGGGTGACAGGAGTTGTATTTTCAGTCTTAACCAGGTCACTGAGATCCATCCACTCACACCTTAAGCATTCATGCTGGCAAAAATTGATGGTGAACGAATATGGCTTTAGGCGGCAGATGATATACATATCTGACTTCCCAAAAGCCCCTGGACTGGTGTGTTGTTGCCGAATACTCAGGAGGGATCTGAATTCTGACTTTATACCAGTTTCTTCAAACACTTCTCGAACTGCTGTGTCTCCTACACAAAAGAAACTTGTACAAATCAATGAGGAGCATATTTCTAGAAATACTGCCATCAGTGATTATCCAGTTAAAGTTAAATCAACAAAGTGTTCAAAAGTAAAACTCCCCCTAAGAAAGTGAAGTAGTCAGCACAAACTCTCTGCTTTCTGGGCCTCCTGATATGGTGTACTTTATTGAAGCATTTTCTTACCACTGTATATTTAAAAACTTTAAAAATACTTAATATTTCTCCAGTTGCTATGTATAGGCTCAGCCTGTGCATTTTGAGGGTTACGATTTTCTGACCTTTACTTTCTATTTCGCAAAAGGTAAAAAGACATATGCTGAAAAGTCAACAATGTTACAAAGCTGAAGTTGATATTCTAGCATATATCTTATGTGCTGGACTGCTAACTGAAAGGTTGGTGGTTCAAATCCATCAGCCTCTCCTTAGGAAAAAGATGTGGCCATCTGCTTCTAGAAGGATTTCAGCCATGGAAACCAAGTGGGACAGTTCTAGTCTACCTGAATAGCTGAGTTGGAATTAGTTTGGTTCATTGTGTTCCTGATCATGCATCAAAATTGCTGGTTTATACATATCAGCATTGAGAATCAGATATCCACTTTTCTTTATGAAAGTCTGTCACATTGCAGAATATATTAAGAACTCTGTAATGCTCTAATCTCCTGGTGACCTTTTGTGGGACTGTCAAGTCTCAGAAGGCTTCCAGCAGATTCCTTCATAAGCATTTTGAAGAGAAGTGACTGCCTCTATAGCTACGTTGCCAGTGGAATTCCACTGTAGTAATTTTTGGCATTTCCTTTGCTTGCCAATCAAAGAATCCAAAAACTTTTATTCCTCCAACATCAAAATGTTTCAGTTAATTCATCAGAAGTTTTCAAGAAATTTGCAATATACCGCACTCTATAATGCCACAGAAGTTTTCATATTTTAAAAAACTTCTGTTTTTTCAAATCAATGTAAATTTCTGGGGCAGTGTTTTCATTGCCATTCAGGCATTCTGTGCCCATGTTTTCTAACTGTCCAGATGAACTGACTCCCCACTTGGGCTTGCGTTAGTTTTGTGAGCTCTGCCTTTGACTCCCCCCCCCTTCCGGGAAGCGGCACCGTTGCTCCAGGCAGTGTTCCCGTCAAAGAAACTGAGGGCCCCTTTGCTTTAGATAGGAATTGTTTTTCCAGTTCCCTGCAAAGGCTTCATGTTTTTCCTCTTAATGGACTGCTCTGAAATGATATGTGGGAAGAAGAAGGTGTTTTGTAACAGAAGACATAGCGGCCCATTTTGAATTCTATACTAACTTCTCTTAGAATTTTTCTATAGGTTAAACATGGTTAGAAATTCACACTTGGAAAGATGACCTCTATAATAATATTTTAAATTTGGCATATGTACAACATTTATTTGCAATAGAAGATTATGGCACTGGTCTTAAAGTTTATATGCTGTTTGCCAATCTCACACAGCTATTACTTGAATGTTTTTAAATGATATTTAAATTGTTTGAAAAATCAAAACGGGAGTCTTTTGGCTCATGCTTAGCTTTTAGTACCACTAATCAAGACTTAGGAGTCCTGGTGGAACTGTGGATTAAGCACTGGGTGGCTGACTGCAGATTTGGCAAGTCAGACTCCCATTCCAATGGGAGGGGGAGGAGGCAATCAAATCCTGTGAAAATTTACAGTCTCTGAAATTCTATGTAGAGTGGCTCCGAGCACCCGCTCGATGGCATTGACAATCAAGAGTTGGCATTTCCTCATGAGTTTGGGATCTACCCTGCTCAGCAGTCCCCCAGGCAGTTCATTCAGAGTCAGAGGTCATTGTGAGCAGGTTAGTTTGCACCACCAGCATTTTACCAACGACACTGGAAATTGAATGGACAAAGGAGTTTATCCAGTGTATGAGCGAATCCATTACCTTCTAGTTAACCTCTCCCCCAAGTATTTAGACAACACAAATTTAACTTTTTACCGGCTGAGCCCCGGTGGCATAATAGTTGTGCCCATGGGACTGCGGCCCACTGGGTTGGAGGTTCAAATCCAGCAGCAAGGCTGGGTTTCCTACCCCCACCACCAGAGGGCAGTGATGCCCCCCCCAAAAAAAAAACCAAAAAAAAATTTAACCTTTTATCAAGATAAAAGTGCTTCTGTTGTTGTGCCTTTACTATTTTAATGCACTGTATGCCAAAATAAGTAATAGTTACTGTTTTATAGCTTTGTTTTTATTCTTAGCTGATTAAGAGATATCATTTTATTTAGGGTATGAAACAATAATGAAATGGAGTTTATATTTGTTACTTCTATTTTGTAATAGAATTAAAGTTGGAATAAAACAATAGGAACATTTTTACAAAATGTGGGCTTTCGTTGTGTTCCCCTTTGTTTCGCCTGCACCAGTGATCTCTGACTGGAACTGGTGCTTTGTAGTCCTGAGGCTCACGCAGGTGATCTAGTCCATTTTTCGCCCCGACTTTTTTGAAACCCTTTGTACACCTATGGTACAGTTTTATACAAGAGTTTTAAGAATTGCTTTCTCTTGTTAATGGGGCCCTCTGAACTTTTATTTAACTTAAAATTCTAGAGAATTATGCTTCATTTGCCTAACATGATCAAAGAATGAAAGTTTTCAAACAAAAGCATTTCCCAAGTAACTAGTGAAGGACCAATATGAATGCTTAGCCATATGATCCTATTCCTAATGTGTATTGTATACTTACCTAAGCACAGAGCTTAAAGAGAAGAACTTACTTCTTAATCATCTGACTTCACCACTTAGAATGTTTATTATTGTACTGTATTATAAAACTGAAATGTCTTCAGATAGACGTAGTCTTTTCAGACTTGGATGAGCACTGTTGATTATCACTTCTTGCTGCTTTTCGAGTTCTACTGATTCTAAGGATAAGCTTTCATTTATCTGACCCCTAGGGAGTATGGCAAACACCAACTGCTGCTTCTAAGCCACTTCTTTTCTCTTCATACCACATGTTTGAAACAGAGACTAACTGGATAGGTGGATTGTTGTGACAGATAACCACATCTACTTTAAAAAGTAGTGAATTCTTAATTATTTGAATTTAAACATGGGAACTGGGTTACATATCAGCATAAAATTACATATTTTGGTGTTGGAAATAGACTTTTTGTCTTGTAGCCTTAAATATAAGTATATCTGAAATTCAGATTGTCCTATTGCAATTCAAATGCTACCATAGTCAGTTAGTTGAGAAGGCATCATTCAGGAGAAACAGCTCCACAGACCTTCTCCTGCAGACTATGTTCTGTCCAGTTATTTGTATGGACAGCTTCCTCTCTCAGAAATGCACAAGATAAGCTATCTAGTTCACATATGCTCACATATTATAAGGATGTTATGAGGCAATAGGATTTTAAAATACACAGCCTTTTCCTTTAGACCAATATAGACTTTTCTGTGTCCCTAAAAGACGGAGTATAAAGTCAATATTAAGTAAGTCACGAAAATAAACGCAGGATTGCTAGGAATTGCCTATGTATTATGTACATGATATTTTGATCTGTGATCTGTGTAACATTTTCAAAAATCCAGTTTTAGGTATATGTATATACATTTTTAAATAAAGTGTTTCAAGATGACTAGGAAATTGCCCATATAAATACTGGCAAAAGAGAACATATCAAGGATAGGTCATAGGTAAATATACTGGTATCAAATGAGTTATTTATTGATTTGTTTTGGTGGAAATTGACTAATAGTTTAATGAGTAGGTAGGAAAATTCAGTGTTCATTCTTTTTCCTACATCTCTAAAATTAATGACCAAGAATTCTTAAATTATTTTGACTATAGCACTTAATAAGCTCTTTTGGAGTGTTATCTCTTACCTGAGACTTTTTCATATGACCTTTTATTGTGTTTGACTTCCTAACTAATTAGATAACATTTTCACAAGGAGAATTACGCCACCACTGTTCTATAATTGAAAAAAATGAATGATGAAGGGTTTGCCAGTTAGCTTTGATTTTCTAATATTTCAGAGTTCATGTAAAAGTTCAGGACACATGAATCAGAGTTGAGAGGTTTTTTTTTAAACTCATCCCTGAAGGATTAGGTTAAGAATTTATTTTGTCTAATAGGTTAATACCAAGAACATTACTCACATGCACAATAACCTTTTAAGTTTACTGATGCATATCTAAATCTAGTCATTTCTAAACAAATTTATCGAGAAGCAGTCTATTCCAGAAAAGTAGTGTACTTCTAATGGTATTATTTATATTAATGGACAAGTTTATATGTTATATTTTTGCTTCTAACTTTATATCGGCTCTTAAAGCAACTTCTCTGAAAATTTGTGACCCTGACTGAACCAGGTAAAAAAAAATTGATATTAAACACTTGAATTTCATTAACATTTTCAAGTAAATTTTAAAATACATAGGATACATACCAAGATCTTCCCCAGGCTCTGATAGGCCTCCTGGAAATTTCCACATATTTTTTAACTGCAGAAAAAAGTCAGAAAATTATGCTAAAATTAGCATTAATTCAATAACACACACACACACTCAGTCATTCACATAATTACTGTCACTCACACATACTTAAAGACTCCCCAAAATCGATCCAGAATTAATTGGTCAAAATATTGGATTTTCCTCCAGCTTCTTTTTCATTTGGGGGTGTTCTTTTTGGGGGGGGGAGAAGTGGGAAGGAGGTGAGTGAATGAAGAAATCTTTTCCTACCTTTTCCTTCAGGAATAGATTGTTGACTGATGTGATAAGAAATTTTGTATGAACAAAACAGTGGGAAGAAACTTCTACAGAATTTGTATAATTTTTAAAATTTTGCTGCTAGTTAACTAGTTAATAGGGAAATCTTACAGATGCTGCTATTAATAAGTAGAAAATACAGTATAAATTTAATCACTAAAGTATGCTCCTTGTAAGTTTCACATTTATTTGTATTGTTTCTATAATGATTTATATGTTACCATTATGATTTCTTTTGTGCTATTGATGTTATGTAATAAGTAGAATTGCTTTTCTTGTGTTAGTGTGAATAAAATCACTTAGTTGGAGTTTGTGTTTTCTTGGCTACCATTTCTTTTTCTTCGTGGGGAGTGGCATAGGGGAAGATATGATCTTGGAACGAGGCTAAATATGTTGTTGCTAGATAACCCTAGCGTCAGTTACAACTCAGACCCACCCTAGAGAACGTGCTAGAGAATGAAACGCCACCCAGCCCTGCCCTGCCCTCACATGGTCCTGCTGTTTGAAGCCCATTGTTTCAGCCACTGGCTCCGCCCACCTGATGCAGGCGCTTCCCTTTTGTTGCTGTCCCTCTACTTCACTAAGCATGTCCAAAGTCCCTAAGACAATGTCCTGGCGCCCATACTTCCAAGGAGTAGCGTGGCTGCACTTCTTAGATTTGTCTGTTCCTTTGACAGCCTGTGGACTTCCAATATACTTTGCCAGCACCACCGTTCAAATGTATAGATTCTACTCCAGTCTTCCTTATTCAATGTTCAACTTTCATATACACATGAGACAACTGAAAATACCATGGCGTGGGTCAGGCTCATGTTAGTCCTCAAAGTAACATCCTGGATTATCGACACTTTAAAGAGGTCTTGTGCAGCAGATTTGCCCAATGCAGTGTGTCCTTTTATCTCTTGACTGCTGCATCCGTAGAATAAAATAAAATATAGATTACAAGGGAATATGAGATGACCAACTATTCTTGTTATTGACATGATGATTTTTTCTGTTAGAGTTCTGCTTGTATCTCTGTTATGATCAAAATTGAATAATGACAGAGAAATTATACTCATTGGGGAGCAGCAGCTTTGAGCCAGTGTACTTTTACTCTTCATTCATAAAACAAGTCTGTGGACCTTTTATTGGTGTTCTTTGTAAGCCTCTCATTTCCTGGATAAGTGCTTTTTAGAAGAATGTGTCATTTCCCAACTATGCTAAATTGGAGACCCATGGCCTGATTCCCAGAGTTTCCACAGACTGTAGATTATGTGGGTACAGAAGTCAGGGTTTCCACCCTGCTGTGTCTCGCCGAGACTTGAGATTAATTTATAAAGCACACTATGTTTTATTTTATTAGTGTAGAAATATATCTCTAAGGAGGTTTCTCCATCAATATACTAAGTTTAATTTTTAGTTTGAGTTTAATTTTGAGTTTAATTTTTAGAATGGTTTCAGAAGTTTTGTTTCTTAAAAAAAACTATGCAGTCCTTTGTTTTATGATGAACCACATCACCTATTCCTAATGAGAATGTTTGGACAAATGCTTCCCAAGGTCAATCAACTCAACTTCTAAAATCTTTCTCTAGACTTCACTATAAATGATTGGAGAATTTTTATTAAGTTTGGAAATATGAACTTATGATCCACTCCATCAAATCGATTCAGTTTTAAAGCGACCTTATATAAAGTTTCCAAGACTGAATCTTTAACAACAGAGTGCTGCACAAGGATTCAAAATGATCACAAATTAGATTTTTTTGTTATTTCATAAATCATATATAATCTAAAGATTAAGTATATTTTTATATTGCGTAAGGAATGGTGATGTCTTCTGGCATAAAAGGAGCCTATTTTCAAAAATCTCCCCACCAAAACAAACAAGGAAGGTTGAACTGGAAGTGTCTTACAAAAAGTAGGAAGAAATAAAGGCCCAAGTTATTTGATTTTAAAATCTGCTTAATGTCAACATAAGAGCATTAAACATGGCTTCCTTTTTTTCATTGTATAAAACAGTAGCCCTATAAATAATAGTAATAGTAAAATACTAGCTACTGTATGGAATGCATACCATGTTTGAGACACCATGGTATGTGTTTAAACTTTACAATAATCCTATGAGAAACTAGTGTTTTTCCAATGACTCCAGTGTAGAGGTGATGAAACAAGAACATGAAAATGCAGCTGAACATTAACAACTAGTGAATGGTCAATTCAGTCTAGGCAGTCTGATTCTGGCCAATTGAAATTTTTTCTAAGGTTGCTTTGATACTTTCTCGCCAATCTTTTTTGTTTCTTGCACATATACTGGTATATAGTAGGTCATATACTGTTTCATATTCTTTTTGCTCTTTTCCTCAGCTTTATTGAAACATTCTATGAAAACCCAACAGGAGTCTGTATCTTAAGTTCAGACTTCCTGCAGGGCTTATAAATTTAATGTGTAAGCAGTAAAGATGAGCTTCTGTAATTTTGGCCTGTTTTAGTTTAAGTCTGGTTTAATCTTTGTTTTCTCTTCCTATAAAAGAAGACAAACCTTCTCTGTTTCAAATGTAAAATTCCATGATCCTTTTTTCCTTAATCTTAAAAACGGAACTTTCCACTGTCTTCTTTCTAAAAGAAATATCCTCAAGTTTTCTCCAGCGTGGTTTCTTGTTAGGTGTTCATCAACACTCACCTTGAAGACCTCCCGTTTCGACTTGGTGAGGTCACATAGTTACTCCAGCACACCTGGTGTTTACATCTGCTAAAAGGTAAAGTGTCTTTATAACTTCTAGAAAGGTCTGGTTTAAAATCCTCGAGTAATTACATCATATTTCAGAATGGTGAAAGGGACAAAAACATTTTCCTATACATTTTCCAGTTATAAAGCAAATGTAAGGCTGCAAGTGGAAAGTGGAAAGTAGAAGAGTCCCCCATGGCAGTGAGGAAGCGGGAGAGCCAGGACGGTCACATCCATCACTAGGCAGTCCCTTGACGATTGGTTTTGAGCATCAACAAAAAGTATTTTCTAATGCACCTTTCAGAGATCCTAACAAGTAAAAGGAATAGAAGGCATTTTCTCTGTTAAAGCAATTTCAAGAGTAAGAGCACTTTTTTATCTTTTTAATGTGTCTCGAAGATAACACTCACGTTTATTTTAAGGTGTTTCTCAGATGGGAGGCAGCAGGGGGCTGAGCATGACTCATTTGCTGATCGTTTTCTCACTGTTTTCCAGCCCCACATCTTCTGTTTTTCTACACAGAGAATCACTTTCAGGACCTTCCCTGGGTGTGGCTGCTGAAATCCTAACCAGGAGTTTGTGTAAACAGAACCCTGCAAGATGACCAATTTCTTTATTGGGGGGAGGGGAGGGGGGAGAGCGGTGTGCATCACTGCCCTCTGGTGGTCGTGGGAGCTGCCCAGCCTTGTTGCTGCTGGATTTGAACTGCCGACCCAGTGGGCTGCAAGTCCCGCACTCAACCACTACGCCACCGGGGCTCAGCCGACTACCACTTTCTTTTGGTCATATCCCAAGATCCTAAAACAAGGGCACACAACCCGCTATACTCTTCCTCTCGTCCTCACATATTTGACTTTCCTGGTCTTCCTCTCATGTGGTCAGATGTCAGGAATTTCTGTGCCGTTTTCACTGTTCTTAACTCTGGCTGACTTACAGATTGGTTGGGCTGCTAACCGCAAGGTCAGCACTTCGAAACCACAAATCTAAGGAAGAAAGGTGGGGCTTTCTACCCGAAGGGTTAAGTCTTGGAAGCCCACAGGGGAGTTCTACCCTGTCGCCATAGGGCACTCTGAGTTGGAATTGACTCGATGGCAGCGAGCTGGATTGGGTTGGTATCATTAATACAATATTATCACTGTACCATTGAAATGGAAACTTTAATAGGGCCTTCCCAGCCTTGTTCAGCCACTCAACAAAAACAGCACTGGATGCTGGGCACACAGAAAATAAAGCATAACATATATGGCTAGCCCAATGAGTCTTTATGCTGTACTTTACATCCTACATAGCATTTCTCCCCCATATTATATATTATGAATTTATTATTAGTGTCTTGCCATTTAGATATAAACTCTGCATATTGAAACTTTTTTCATGAATTCTTAGAATTAAGAATAGGTTTCCTGGATTCTTAGAATAGTGTAAATTGGTAGGTATACCAATACCAAATTCACTATCAATGTCAGTTCCAACTCACTGTGACTTTATATACAGTTTCTAAGCTTGTATATCTGTATGGGGACCAGGTAGTTTTAACTTTCTCTCAAGGAAAGGCTAGTGGGTTTGAAACACCAATCTTGCAGTTAACAGTCCAAAACTTACCCAGCACCACCAACTATAAAGTAACTCAGCAATGGTTAGTGAACTAGTTCAAACCCTGCTCTTGGTTCTTCAGCACTCCTTCTACAAGGTAAAGCTGCCACTGTTAGGTCTTGCTTTTGAGAATCACTGAGCAGGAGCCAAAGGTTGAAATATAGGAAGGGATGGAGAAAGATCACAGGAATGGTTAAACTTTGCTCGGTAGGGGACTTAACATTAATGCAGGGGGAGAGTGACACTTAAAGAAAGGAGAAGAAACTGGCTTCAGTGTCTGAACATAATGCTACTTAGTTATCAGGAATTAATAGTTATCATTATGCTTCATGTCCAGCTATCACAAAATCATTACAGAAATTGAGTATGACTTGGTGTTTCACTTAATGCTTGTATAACCACATTGGACCAGACAGCATCACTTTTCATAGTTGGATGCTCTCTTTTAGGTGAAACTCAATTTACAACTTTAAAAAGTCAAAGAATACTTAAGAGTATCATTCCAAACCAAAAACAAACAACAAAAAAGGTGGCGTAAGTGGTTGAGTGCAGGACTGCAGCCCGCGGGCTTGACAGTTCAAATCCAGTGGCGGTGCTCAGGAGTGGCACTGGGTAGCGCCCACAACCACCAGAGGCAATGATGCCCCCCCCCCAAAAAAAAAACAAAAACAACAAAAAAAGAAACATCATTGGCTGAGCCCCGGTGGCGTAGTGGTTGTGCACGGGACTGCGGCCCACTGGGATGGAGGTTCGATTCCAGCTTCACGGAGCAAAGGCTGGGCCTCCTACTCCCACCACCTGAGGGCAGTGATGCCCAAAAAAAACAACAACAAGAGTATCATTCCATGAAGCAAAGGTTTTAGATAATCTGAGTTTGTCTCATTTGTACTAATCACAACTGTGTAGAAATAAGAGTAACAAAAGCTGGTTTGCAAACCTGACTAGATTCCAACAATCTATTATTTCTCAAGCTTAAAGAACCATGCATTGTACAGCCATTGGAGAAAACAATGTTGTGGTTCCTCCACAGTTGAACATGAAACCTCCCTCTGGCCTAGCAACCCCGTGCTAAGAGTGCATGCATAAAGGAGTGCAGGCAGGAACGGAAAGAGTGGCCTGTGCACCAGTGTTCATTGCAGCACTCCCCATAGGAGCCCACAGGTGGAAACATGGGAAATATGATCAGCAGATGAGGGGAGAAGCACAATACAGAAAGGCACACACAATAGTAGTCCATCACAAAGAACAATGAAGTCCTGATGTACACATGCCACTACATGGGGGGAATCTCGAGAACAGGTCTAGTGAACTAAGTCATCCACAAAGGAATGTATAATGTGTGATCCCACATGAAATAAGCAAAAATAGAGAAACAAAGGTTACTAGTGGGGAAGCTGAGAGGGCGAAAGGGTGAGTTATGGGGGCAGTGATCTTATGTTACTGGTGATGGAATAATTTGTAAAAGGACAGTGTAAAAAACTACAAGTTGAATGTTATCAATGTCAACGAATTGCATATGTAGAAATTTGTGAGATGGCATACACTGTTAGGCCTATTTTCATCACAATTCCAATAAAGGGAACCAATCATTGACAAGTTTAGCTGTCAGCAAATGCAGAGTTAGGAAGCCTAACAAGACAGGTTAGAGCACCTCTACCCTAGCAAGCACCAGAATCCCCTAAAGGGTTTGTAAACACACCAGTTGCTGGACTCCGCCCCTAGAGTTTCAGACTCTGTAGGTCTGAGGTAGAACTGGGAATCTGCATTTCTAATACATTCCTGAGTGATGCTGTTACAGTCTCTTAGCTCCAAGCTGGCCCTTCTATACCCTGCCCCGTGATGCTGGAACTAGATTCTGCCAATCAAGTTCTGCTTTTCCAAGACTCTTTTCGGAGTCAAGTGTCTTTCAGAAAGGAAGGGGGGATAGGGGCTCCCTCCTTCCTGTCTGGTTCCAATGAGCTCTGCCCAGCAATCCTGAGGCACTAAGACAGCAGTGTTTCCGTCCATGACATCATCCAACCCCTATTTATTGGTTTGTTTTTTTCTAACACTTGCATCAGAGACTTCGTTTTGTGATCCCTGTTCAAGAGACATAGCCACCTGGTGTCTCCATTTACAGGTCGGCATCTCAGGCCCTTTGAAGTTCAGATATACCCGCGGCAGCTGAGCTCCACTTCTCAAGAGATTGAGTTTACCTGTCTGTGTGACAGGAAGGATGCAAGGCTGCCAAGACAGTTACCTTCACGAATGACTTATCGAGCACAGGTTAAACATTCCGTAAGTCTTGACTGCTATTACTTATGATCAAGCCAAGTTTCCTAATGTCTTATCATAGCTTTCTCCTAAAATTAAAAAAGTCACATTTAGGTCATTTGAATTGCTGTCAGTGGCCATGGAATTGACTCCTGCTCATCCCCTGTGTGCAGAGTGGAACCGCTTCACAGGGTTTTCATGGCCTCCTTTCCCATGGGCATCTGGGTGTTTCTGAACTGCCAACCTTTTGGTTGCTAGTCAAGTACTTAACTATTTGCACCATCTAGGGTCCAGGGGTGTAACCTACATGAAATCACAGGACTCTACACTTCAAGAGGGCTTTGAAAAGTTTGTGGACCAAATAAAACATTTTTGCTTTGTTAAAAAAAAAAGCTTTTGGAAAAATTCTAAAACCTTCCAATTCCATTTTCTACAACATTTGAAGCCTGCTTATAATGAGATAATAGTATATTCAGAAGGTTGCTTTCAGGCTTGGACCATGTTTTTATCAACTGAAACAATGGAAGAAGATAATCATACATACATAATTTGTGTGCACACCTATATTTACACACACGTTCTTTACTTTCCCCCCCCTCTATGTGTTACTGTAATTCTGCCAAGGGAGAAAAGGAAGTGGTCTTTTCCACAGAGGAAATTTTAGCAGTTTTGTTCATTTATTTCAACATAGGAATCACACACAGAACTGGAAGTATTTAAAGAGGTCACCTTTAATTACACTCTTCACTGACTGATAAGGCAGCGGTGCTGAAGTCACTTATGATAAATAATTGCTTGGCCTCTCCTGCTTTTCTAAATCCTTTAACAAATATCTGGAGCTCAAAACTTGACACACTATTCAGTGAAGAGATTAGATTCCTCCATGATTGCAAATGCCATATTACCATATAACAATATAAAATACCTCTTATATATAGCTTGTGCTCTGTTATAGCCATAAACTCACTGATCCTTCCCTCACACAATTATTTTAATCCTATACTTAACATCTTTCTTGAAGATGTCCACGTTTCTATTTTGTGGGGATCGTGTTGAGTTCATTTGTCCAGGGGGACAAAGTGCCTAGCAAAAATAAGTGAGTGCTTCTATAGTCAGCCATTACTAGGTCTAGAGATCATCCTGAATATTCCAGAATAGCCCTGAGTTGAATACCTTGGAATGTTGGCTACCTCCTTTTTGGTAGAGCTTCCAGAGATTGGGAGACTGCTCTTTAGCAAGTTCTGCTTTTGCTGACTCAAAAGATCAAGAGAATTTGATAGAAAATCAAACACATAAATCTAACTTGAACAGTTTAAACTTTGTCAGTTAGATCCCCCTTCTAATGCAAGTTGGACCTGATGTGATTTTCAACATTTTCTGTATTTTTGTTCTTTGTTTGTGCATATTAAGGTATATCTCAAAGTGTTATGACACTGGGGTTCACCCTCATGAAGTTGTTTTATATGCTTTTATGTGTTTTGGTATATGAAACCAGGATTGATGAACCTAAAGGGACAGCAAGTAGAATAAGGTTTTTTTGGGGGGAGATACAGGAGATACAGTAAGGGGGGGTGTTGTAAAAGGGAGACAATGTCAAAGAGTGCAGAGTAACTTGGAATGCTTGGAAACTGATTGTGGTAGCAATTGTACAATTCCGCTGGATGTGATTGAACTATGGAATGATCTATGTATTAACTCCCAATTAATAATAAATTAAAAATAATTTGAGAGTCAAAATTCGAAGACTTGCTTACTTGGGGCCCCACTCTTTTCTTACCAGGAGTCCAGCTTTAACACATGACATGTGTCATTGTTCTATTTTCTTTGATTGCTTCATTTTAGGAGGCCTTTTTTTTTGTACATATTGTTTTCTCTGCAGGTCTATCTAGATAAAATAGGCCGAATGAACAGTCTGGAGGTGAAAATGATGGGACTGATGGTTCCAGGGTAGACATGGAAGAAGGGGAGGAGGGGGAAAGGAAGTGGTGTTGACCATCCCAGGGATAAGGGAATAACAATTGATTCAAAGTCAGTGACAGGGTGGGTGTGAGAAGTCCAATAAGAATTGACCAAGACGAATGTAACAGAGAGAAAATATTGAAACCCAAGTGGAGGATGAGTGTGATGATGGGATGGGAGGAGATATAGGGAAATAGAGAAAAAAACTGGGGAGTAAGGGGGCATTTATAGAGGTTTAAATACGGGCATATACATAGGTGCATTTATTTATATATGACAATGGGAAAACAGATCAATGTGCATATACATATAGGGTTAGTATTAGGACAGCAGGTGGACACTGGACCCCCACTCAAGTACTTCCTCGGTGCAGGAAGATTCTGTTCTATTAAATTGACATTGATGTTCACCTTCCCAACACGATCACTAAAAACAAATGTGTGCATAAGCAAAGGTGGTGAAGAAAGATACAGCATCTGAGGTCTTAAAGGCTTGAAAGTAAACAAGCAGCCATCCATCTCAGAAGCAAAAAAGCCCACATGGAAGAAGCACACCAGCTTGTGGGAGACGAAGAGATGTCAGAGGGATCAATTATCTAGTTTCAAGAATACTCATAACATTATATGCTTACTTTCCTGATATGATTGCTAATGACAAATATGTGCATAAGTACATGTGGTAAAGAAAGCTGATGGTCCCCGGCTATCAAAATATGTAGCATATGGGGTCTTAAAGGCTTGAAAGTAAATAAGCAGCTATCCAGTTCAGAAGCAAGTCCACATGGAAGAAGCAAACCAGTCTGTGTAGCCATAAGGTGTCAAAGGAATCCAGTATCAAGCATCAAAGAACTAAAAATTATATCACTGTAAATGAGGGGGAGTGCAGATTGGGGACCCAAAGCCCATCAATAAGTGAAATGACATCCTCTTACAGAGGGGTTGCAGCATCAAGGTACAGTGTAGTAACAATGAAATGTGCAACTTTCCTCTGGTTCTCAAATACTTCCACCCACCCACCCACTATCATGATCCCAATTCTACCAGACAGATTCAGCTGGAACAGGGGATGTACACTGGAGTTGGAAACATGGGAAATGTAACATACATGATCTCTCGGGACTAGTGGTGGGAGAGGTGATCCTAGGAGGGTGGAGGGATGGTGGAGTAGAAAGGAGGAACTAATTTCAGGGGTCTACATATAACCTCCTCTCTGGGGTGTGGACAACAGGGGAGTGAGTGAAGGGACATACTGGACAGTGTATAATATGAAAAGTTAATAACAATTTGCAAATTATTAGGGGTTCATGGGGGAGGGGAAATATGGGGAGATGTAATTAAAAAAGGACTAGAGGAAAAAGGGAAAAAGGAGCTTATACCAAAGGCACAAGTAGAAAGTATTTGGAAATGAATATAGCAACATGTGTACAAATGTGCTTAATGCAGGTGATGTATTAAATGTTAAAAGAGCTATAAGAGCCCCTAATAAAATCTATATTTGAAAAAAATATGTAATGTGTCAAATTCTGTTTCATCTCCTTGGCAGTTCTCCTCTCCTGCATATTGGTTCTAGGCCTGATTTTTAACCTAGCCTGTTTTGTAGCTATAGAAAATAGAAATCCTTAAATGCTGTCATGGAAGTCTATGCTTTTCATATTGTGACTTGAAGTTGATACACTGCCCCGAGCTCGTGGTTTTTATTTTGTCAAGACTTCCAGAAACAATGAACAAAAGCTTGCCATCTCCAAAGCCATACAATTGTTATGGCCGCTTACTGTTAAAAGTGCCAGAGCTAGCCCACAACCCAACACTTGTCTTTCCATCCGCACCTCACTCCATTCCAGAAGAATATGGTGACTGATACTGCTATGTGCTAGGGGTTATCCCTATCCACCTGTACTGGTAGTAGTCTGCTAACTGGGCCTGGAGAGCTGTTAGTGTCTCATGGTCTAGCTATCCTAGAGACTGGGAGATCATTCTACTAGGTTTGTAAAAGCCTGAGGTTGGGCTGCCATTCTACACGATCAGCTGCTGTGAGGGAGGAAGAGGAGGCTACATGGGAAGCCACAGAGACAGTGCTCCTCGGCCCTCCAGTCACTGTGAGGCGGAGTCGACTCAATGGCAGTGAGTGCATGAGCTGAGGCAGGCTGCTGCACCTCCCACGCACCCACCACTCACATATCTGAGAGCAGCGCCCCTTAACCTGTGGGCTGTGACCCTTTTGGGGGTCGGACAATCCTTTCGCAGGAGTCGCCTGATTCATAACAGTAGCAAAATTACAGTTATGAAGTAGCAACAAAAATAATTTAATGGTTGGGGGGTAGGTCACCACAATATGAGGAACTGTATGAAAGGGTGGAGGCATTAGGAAGGTTGAAAACCACTGTTTTAGGAGGTCTCTTTGTATTTGGGTAGCTGCATACAATATTACACTGGGAAGATTTCCCTGATTCACTTCTAGTCATGAAGACCTGGATCCTTTCCCCTACTGTGAACTAATGAAGCAGCATTTTGACTGACAAATTCACCTCTTGTTACTTTGAACAAATCTTCAGAAATCAAATAATCTTGGAGTTGGGTGGTGGCCTTAACTTTTTAAAAAATCAATTGCTGCATGATGAGTCCTGGAAAGTTCCCCTTATCTTCTTCAGGAAGTCTGAAAAAAAGGATTCTTACCAGAGCCTTCTGCGTGTTCTAGATATAGTTTCAAGCGTGTCCTCAATCTCTCCCAAAACAAGCAATAGGCCACCGCCCCAGTTCTCGCCAGGACCGTCCTAGCCCTTCACCCCTGCTTCCTTCACCTACTCAGCTCCCTTTCTACACCTTCCCTTTTTCAGTTTGTTTTCAAAATCATTTTATTAGGAGGTAATAAATATATGCCACCTTTCCTTTGTCTTCCTAATCTTTTTATTTAAAAGATTAAAGTGTCACTCAACTCAAAGTGCCACCAACCTTGAATTCCTTATTATCATTCATGGATATTCTCTAAACTGAAAGAAACTGTTAACCTTAGAAAGACATTGGTATCTGTGCTGTGGCATTTAAGAACTGCCCTAAATACAAAACCCCATTCAAGTGCAGGCTTTGCACACTAAGAGAGAAATCCACGTGTAGGAATTGCAAACTGACTGTTCCTATGTAAGTGCTAAATTAATTTTTTTATTTTCTGTTGTAATAAAAAGTACTTTCTAGCTTGAATTCAGATTTTGCCACTTACTAATTGTGCAATGTAAAATATATTACTGCAGCCATTCTGAATTTTACCTCCTTATTCTGAAAAATGAAAATAATAACATGATTATAAAATGTGGATATTCATAGAGGTATTTGATTTCATGAAAATTATTATCTATCTGATTTTAATTCTGTTAACACCATAGAACATGCTGGGATTAAAACAAAATTCTGGCCTGAGAACTGTATAGATCAGTATCAGGAATATATATGATAACTAAGAAGCACGTTACTTGAGGAATCATTAAATGCTAATAAACTATTGGTTTATAATTTTGGGGGAAACTGGAGACTTTAGCAGGACCTCCTGAGACTGCAGGCTGGTGCTCTCACTTACTCAAGAGGCTCATCTTTTCCAAGATCTACCACAGAAATCATGTAGGAAGGTGTGGGAGGTTAATTACTCAGAAGTCTGAATGGATGATGTAAACCGTCAACATGCCTGGCTGCTAACCTAAAGGTGGGTGGTCCAGGCCACAAAGAGGTGCACTGGAGGACAAGCATGGCTACCTACTTCCAACTCGACGGCATGGAGAACACGGTGAAGCACAGTTCTCCTGTAGGACACTTGCGGTTGCCAGGAGTTAGAAATCAATTCAACTATAACTGATTTTCATCCTAATTTAAAGGTATGATTGCCTACTGATTCTAAATGCTGGCACAAAAGAGAAACTCTCCAGTGAATGGAAAAAAACTTCTCTTTCATTATTATTGGTAAGTATTACAGGTTGAAGTCAATTATTCAAAGAATGACTATGAACAATGAGTTTGTTTTTATATAGCAATCTGAAATAGAATAATACTTGCTTGGTAAATCTTAAGTCTCCCTTTGTTTCTTGACTATCTCTAGCAACCATTTCAGAAGACACAGGCAACCATTTACCATTTGTTTCAAACTAAGATGAACAAAATAGACATTTGATGCAACCATGATTAATATAGAATCCTAAAAGTGGGGTTTACACAGAGGTTCAGACAAACTTAGCATGCAGAATTTTGGCTTGTATTGTATTTGAAAAAGATAGCCCAACTAATTTCTGCCTTATCAATTACTACAGTACAAATTGCTTTGCAAGTTTACTCTTTATACACGGAATCTGTTTAATTAAGCTACCTAGGTTTGAAGTACGACAGTTTAGCCATCGCTACCAGAAAAATTTTCTTTTGGTTTTCATACTGCAACCCAATTTCTTTAATTATTATTAAAAGATCATTTTTTAAAAGATCACTTTATTGGGGGCTCTTAGAGCTCTTATTACAATCCATACATCACCTGCATCAGGTACAGTTGTACATTGTAGCCATCATTCTTTCCTAGACATATACTTTCTATTGAGCCCTTGGTGTCAGCTCCTTTTTTATCGCTCCCATCCTCCCACCCTCGTGACCCCTTGATAGATTATAAATTATTATTATTTTTAAACATTTTTGTGGCATCACTGCCCTGGTGGGAGTAGGATATTATTTTCTTTCCTTATTTATTTATTTATTTACTTATTTATTTGTGGGCATCACTGCCTCTGGTGGTCGTGGGCGCTACCCAGCTGCCACTAGATTTGAACCGCCAAGCCTGCAGACTGCAGTTCCGCACTCAACCACTTACGCCGCCGGGGCTCAGCCCTAGGATATTATTTTCATATCTAACACTGACTGCTGTCTCCTTCCCCTGGAGAGGGGTGTGTAGCAACCCAATTTTTAACATTATTTGACTCGATTCATTTTCTATTCATCCCCATATTTTAATAAATGAGTAGTTACATAAATAATTTTTCTTTGTTTGATTAACCAACCCTCATGTACTGCTAAGTGTGGAGAAATCATGTTAGTCTGTTAGCCTCTGTTCAAGTTCTTAAGGAAATTTTATATAACAAAGTTACTTCTGAAACAGTGTTCTATTTTAAAATCTTAATAGTAAAACCCATTTATTTCCAAAATATTAAAGTGGCTTAGACTAGATTATGTCTAGTATCCTAGCCTACATGGACATAAGTATACAACTAGAAGTATTGTAGTATTTTATTTGCATCACTGAGTCTAACTTCTTAATTAAATAAATAGAGAATCTTAAGTTCTAACAGCCTCAGATATTTTTATCCAAATTATTTAGTGGCCAGATCAAACCTTAGGACTCAGGTTTACTGATCTAAATTGTTCTCCACTAATTCTTTGTCACCAAGACCAAAAAAAGGTTAAATGACTTTTGATAACACCATTTCTTTTTTAAATGAAGGAAGAAGAGAGAGAGTGTTGAAAGTTAACTTTAAGGATAGTCAGACTATATTTATGTTTAACAATAGGGAAATAGATCTAGGTACATATATTTATATGTTAAGTGTCATGGTAGCAGACAGACATTGAGTCTCTACTCAAGTACTCCCTTAATGCAAGAACACTTCATTCTAATAATTTGGTATTCCATGATGCTCACCTTCCCAACACAAACCTTGAAGACAAAATGGGTGCATAAGTAGATGTGGCAAAGAAAGCTCATGGTGTCAGGCAATCAAAACATACAGCATCTGAGGTCTTAAAAATCTTGAAGATAAACAAGCAGCCATCTAGCTGAGAAGCAACAAAGTCCACATGGAAGAAGTACACCAGTCTGTGTGATCATGAGGTGTCAATGGGATCATGTAGCAAGCATTAAAGACCCAGGGGGGAAAAATCCTATCTATGTGAATGAGGGGGCATTGGAGTGGAGTGGAGTGGAGACCCAAAACCCATCTGTTGAAAATTGGATATCCCCCTACAGAAGGGTCAAAAAGATGAGCTGGTCAGAGTGCAGTATTGCACCTATGAAACATACAAATTTCCTCTAGTTCTTTAACGCTTCCTCCCTGCACCCTAACCCCACTATTATGATCCCAATTCTCCCTTACAAATCCAGCTAGAACAGAGCATGTACCTGGGTAAAGATAAGAGCTGGAAACACAGGGACTCCAAGACAGATAAACACCTCAGGATCAATAATGAGAGTAGTGATACAAGGAAGGAAGGGAGAAAAGGGGAACCAATCACAATGATCTATATATAATCTCCCAGGGGAACAGACAACAAAAAAGTGGGTGAAGGGAGACATCAGTCAGTGCAAGATATGAAAAAAAAAAAGAGATAAATTGTCCAGGGTTTATGAGAGAGGGAGGGATAAAAATGAGGAGCTGAAGATGGGCATTGGACCTCCACTCAAGTACTTCCTCAGTGCAAGAACACTTTGTTCTATTAAATTGGCATTCCATGATGCTCACCTTCCCCACATGATCACTGAAGACAAATGTGTGCATAAGCAAAGGTGGTGAAGAAAGTTGATGGTGCCCAGCTAGCAAGAGATAGACCATCTGGGGTCTTAAAAAGGCTTGAGTAAACAAGCGGCCATCCAGCTCAGAAGCAACAAAGTCCACATGGAAGAAGCACACCAGTCTGTGTGACCACGAGGTGTTGAAGGATCCAGTGTCAGGCATCAAAGAACTAAAATTATTATAAATAAGAAGGGCAGATTGGCAATCCAAAGCCCATGAATAGGTGAAGTGACATCCTCTTACAGAGGGGTTGCAGGGAGATGATGAACCAGTTAAAAGTACAGTGTAGTAACAATGAAATATGCATCTTTCCTCTAGTTCTCAAATACTTCCTCCCAACCACTATCATGCTCCCGGTTCTATCAGACGAGTTCAGCTAGAACACTGGAGTCGGAAACATGGGGAATTTAGGATAGATGTTCCTTCAGGACTAGTGATGGTAGTGGTGATACTGGGATGGTGGAGCAGAAAGGGGAAGCCAATTTCAGGGATCTACACATAACCCCCTCTCTGGGGCATGGACAACAGGGAAGTGAGTGAAGGAACACATTGGGCAGTGTACGATATGAAAAAGCAGTAACAATTGTAAATTATTAAAGGTTCATAGGGGGAGAAGGAAATATGGAGAGCTGATATGGGGGCCTAAGTGGAGAGAGGATGTTTTGAGAGTGATGATGGTAACAAGTGTGCAAATGAGGCCTGCATACAATTGAGGTATGTATGGATCGCAAGGGGAGATGTATGAGTACCCAATAGAATGATTCATTAAAAAAAGGGGGGGGGGGGAAGAGGAGCTTATACCAAGGGCTCAAGTGGAAAATATTTGGAAATAAATGTGGCAACATGTGTGCAAAGGTGCTTGATACAGATGATGTATTGAATGTCATAAGAGCTGTATGAGCCCCCAATAAAATTATTTTTAAAAAAATTAAAATTAAGAAAAAAAATGAAGAGCTGTTATTAGGGCTCCAGTCAAAAGGAAATGTTTAGAAAATGATAATAGCAACATATGTACCAATGTGCTTGACACAATGGATGGATGGCTAGATTGTGATAAGAGCTGCATGAGCCCTAATAAAATGATTAAAAATAAGTAAATAGTTAGACCTGTAATAATATTTCCGTATAATAACTCTTAATTACTGAGGTATATATATTTTTGTATACTTAAGAAAAATTAACCAATTTATGTTAGGTACACATATGGAATTTTTCAAAGTGCATGAACATATTACTGCCATGGGTATATTGTATTTCTTTTTTGGGGGGGCATCACTGCCTTCTGGTGGTTGTGGGAGCTACCCAGCGCTTTTCCTGAGAGCCGCCGCTGGATTCGAACCGCCAAGCCCGCGGGCTACAGTCCTGCACTCAACCACTTATGCCACCAGAGCTCAGCCCCGGGTATATTATATTTCAATAATGTATCGGCATATTCTGTCATATTACTGCTATGATAATTAAAGGAACTACTCTATGTAAAGTACTCATGACTTAAAATAAAAACACAATAATGTGTTTGACTACTGTAGTCAAAATTAGTCATATGCCCATGTATATGTAAATATATAAACATATATTTGTCACGACTATTAAATAGGGATAAGAGGAAAGAAGTTTTAGAGAGGCATGAGGGAAATTAGGCTGGGGAATAATTTAACTAGAAACCCATGCTTGGCATAGCTATGGTGCATTCTGAAATTCCTTGGCAAGAAGTCATACTGGCATCACTGTGAAACACTCAGCTGTTTGGGAACACAAAACACCAGAAGCTTCTCAGGAGAAAGAATTGTCATTCTGCATCCATAAACATCACAGCCTGGAAAACCCTATGAAGCTGTTTTACTCTATTATGAATTAAAATTTAAATCCACAGCACTGGCTGTTTTTGAATTTGGTCAAGTTGGTAGGTGCTGGCGATAATTTGACTTTCATTCTTAAAATCGTACACACACTAACCAAGAGAGTTAGAAAATGAAGAAATCCATGATATATTTCTCTATGAATAAAACTATATTCTTCCCTACGTGGCAACTTTGAGAAATATGCTTAACTTTTTTCTCAAGAGATAATGTGTGTAGAGGTGCAAGATATGAGTTCATGGCTCCTTACGTTCACTACACTTTAATATTATCTAATAAAGGTAGTGTCTCTGACAGAATTGCAGAAGCTCTGAATACCCTCCATGAGTTATGTGCTCCTTTAAACAATCAACAAAAAGAAGTCAAGTGGTCAACATTTACCTAAAAGCAAAGATGAGAAGGCACGGAAAGCACAGGTCGTTAGACCAGTGGGCAAAGGACAAACAATGGAAATACTGAGAATGATGACCCATTTGGAAAACTGTAACCAATGTCACAGAAAAATTTGTATTAAAAACTGTTAAATGAAAAAGCAAAGCAAAAGAAACCACCACAACTGTTAAGTGGAAATTCATTTTGCTGTGTATTTTTTCACCTAGAACACAATAGTTTGCTTTTAAAAATTGTGAAGGTACAACAGTTAAGAGTCTGGTTGCTGACCAAAAGGTCCATGGTTCAAACCCCTAACTGCTGATGGGAGAAAGAGATGGCAGCCCATGTGTGAAAAAAAATGGACAGTCTTGAAACCTTATGAGGCAGTTCTATTCTGTCCTATCATGTCCACATAGTTGAAAGTGACGGGACTGATGGTTCCGGGAGGGTGGAGGTGGGGGACATGAGAGAAGGGGAGGAGGGGGAAAAGAGGTGGTGGTGACCAACCAGGGATAAGGGTATAACAATTGATTCAAAATCTGTGATAAGGTGGATGTGAGAGGTCCAATAGGGATTGCTCAGGAGTAATGTAACAGAAAGAAAATACTGAAACCCAATTGTAGCCTAAGCATGATAGTGGGACAAGAGGAAAATAAAAGGAAATAGAGGAAAGAACTGGGGGGTAAAGGGCATTTACAGAGGTTTAAATACAGGCATATATTTATATGTGATGATGGGGAAATAGATCAATGAGCATATACTTATAGGGTTAGTATTAAGACAGCAGATGGGCGTTGAACCCCCACTCAAGTACTGTAGTAACAATGAAATATGCAACTTTCCACTAGTTCTCAAATGCTTCCTTCCACCCATTATCATGATCCCAATTCTACCAGACAAATCCAGCTAGACCAGGGTATGTACACTGAAGTTGGAAACATGGGGAATTTAGGATAGATGATCCCTCAGGACTAATGGTGGAAGTGATGATACTGGGAGGGTGGAGGGGTGGTGGAATAGAAAGGGGGAACCAATTTCAGGGATCTACATATAACCTCCTCTCTGGGGCATGAACAACAGGGAATTGGATGAAGGGACACATTGGACAGTGTACAATATGAAAAAATAATAACAATTTATAAATTATTGAGGATTCATGGGGGAAGGGTAGAGGGGAGGGAAAGGAAATATGGGGAGCTAGTACTGGGGGCCTAAGTGGAGGATGTTTTGAGAGTGATTATGGCAACAACTGTGCAAATGTGACTGCATACAATTGATCTATGTATGGATTGTGATGGGAGTTGAATGAGTCCCCAATAAAATGATTCTTTAAAAAAGGTGGGGGGGCAGAGAGGAGCTTATACCAAGGGCTCAAGTGGAAAATATTTGGAAATGAATATGGCAATATGTGTACAAATATTTTGATACAAATGATGTATTGCATGTTAAAAGTGCTGGAAATGCCCCCAATAAAATAATTGAAAAAAAAAAAAAAAGAAAGTGACTTGACAGCAATGGGTTTTTGGAAGTTTTTAAAAAAAACAAGCCAGTTGTCACTGAGTCCATGTGTACAAAACTGTGCTCCACGGGATTTTTAATGTCTGACGTTTTGGGAAGTAGGTCACCCGACATTTCTTCTGATGTGTGCCTCTGGGTGGACATGCCACCTTTAGGCTACTGTCTGTGTCATCTATGTTCTAAAACAGTGGTTCCCCACCTTCCTAATGCACAACCCTTTGTTGTGGTTCCCTATGTTGTGGTGACCCCAACTAAAAAATTATTTTTGTTGCTACTTCAAAACTGTAATTTTGTTACTGTTATGAATCAGGTGACCCCTGTGAAAGGGTTGTTCGGCCCCCAAAGGGGTCACAACCTACAGGCAGAGAACCATTGTTCTAAAACAAAGCTTCCTATTAAAACATACACACATGCATACACGAACACATACATACTTCTAAAACAAAACTTCCTATTAAAACATACACACATACATACTCTAACACAAAAATTTACATAAAAGATACATACACACACACTCCTTAAATTGCATCATAAAAAAGTACCCTGAGTGTTTAACATATTTTCCTAATGTGATGTTGAAGGAGTTCTCATTCCTAAAGAATGTATTTCAAATAACAGTGAACTGACTCAGGTTCAGACATTTGAGGAAGACTTACTATGATTTATATTCTTCTCTGTTTAAGTCTGAACACCAACAATCTCCTGGCCTACAGAACTAGGACTGATAAGTACTGGTACTCTTCTATTTTTTCAACTAGCTCGTCACTCACTGTCAGCTCTTGTTTGAAACCAGATGTTGCCTAAGGTTAACTTTAGTGTGATTTTCATCTGTTTTTGGAGCATGGTGTTCTGTTATTTTTTTTCATATAATGTTCCTTATGTTCTCTTGGGGTGGTACTTGTGCTTCCATGTTGCAAAATTTCAAGGGCCATGATTCTATGGAATATAATTACTGGAACTGCAGTTACATGGGAACCAGGAACCCCCCTCTGAGCTACTGTGAGAACCTAATAGTGCTGGGGATAGGTAGCACACGTCTAGATTGAATTCACTATCTTAGCTCCATTGTTGTGGATGAAGTTCACCAAAATCAAGCCCATTGCCAGGGAGTCGATTCGAACTCATGGAGGCCCTCCATGGCAGATTGAGAGAAAGAAGGATCTTTATTCCTCTAAAGATCCAGTCTCCGAACTCACAGAGGCAGTTCTACTCTGTCCTCATGGGGTTTCATGAGTTGGAATCAACTCCAGGGCAGTGAGGCTTCTTGTCTGTTTGAGAACTGCTACCGAGGGTCTCTGAGGCTGTACCTCCCTCTGTCTTACAGGCCCTATAACATTATAACAATAATCTTCCATGGACATTGTCTTCATCACGTGATTATCCATGTCATATCCATGTCTGTCTCTTCACTTCTGCTCACTCTTATCACCCAATCCTAGCATTTGAGTCTCACAGAAATGATATTGTTCCTTCTTGCCCTGTTCTTACTACTCTCCTACTGCTAGCCTCTTCTGTAATATTCTGTCCACTAAATCTCCTTCCCTACAAGGCTCTGCTCAAGATTTTCCTCCTTAAAGATCTTCCTAAAGAGATTCTCGTTGATATCCTCATGAATACCGGTCATCTCTGAGGTGCAACTTAGCGTTTAATGGTAAAATGCACTGATGAGTACACACTGAACACATATAGTGTTACCCATAGTCATTTTCCCTCATGTTCTTATCCTTCCAATGTCCTATTTTTGCTTTATCTCATGCATTATAAAAGTCTTTTACTTATCTCTGAAGATGAGGCTTTCGAATCCCATAGCACGTTATTCTCCGAAACCCACAGGGCTATTCTACCCTTTCCAATAGTCACTCTGAGTGGGAATCAACTTGATGGCAGTAAGTGGGTCAGAACTGCAGTACCACTAATATATATTCACAATGCCCAAACATGAAAATTCAAATGTAGAACTTCCTGAAGACTAGGCACAGTTCTGTTTTCTGTACCCAAGATATAATTGTTGATGCTGGAACTCTGTTTGAGTCAGAGATTTGCCTTAACTAAAGCCTCAAAAGTTAAAGTTACATTCGAGAGGACATTTCTAAGATGTGTGCAATATACCTTTCAGCTAATATTACAGGTATAATAATTCAGATTTAAGATAATATGAGAAGGAAAAAGGTTTGACTCTGTCAACTAACATTTCTTGGAGTCTCAGGAAGTAGAAATATAATCGTTCTGCTACACTTTTACTTCTATTTCTGAGCTGTGACCTGCTATCCAACTGGCTCACCCCACGCACAAAGGAAGAAGGACGGCCGGATCCTGAACCATCCCCATAGTCACTTGACGATAAGCTCACTGTGATTCATTCTCAGGTGGATCTCGGGGCTGCTTTGAAAAATCTTTGCTGTCCCTAACTGCCTAACTCATTATTTTGATCCACAAGGTTCCTTACAATCTGTTCCCAACATAGCTTTCGGGCCAAATATTTCACCACCCTTTGAACTTCTGGTCAGTGGACTTTTTGCTATTTTATCCATATAGTGTGCCGTTATATATGTACTTCTATGTCTCTCGGTCTGTTTTTTCATTTTCCCTACTCCCTGTTGTACCCCCTTCCCCAGCCCTGGAAAACTTCAACTCATTCTTCAATACTTAGTTTAAATGTCACCTTCTCTGGCTTAATGCCTCCTTAAGTCAAAGTTACCCATTGCCATCTTTTCAAATGAGCTGCAAGATATCAGGCGGTTTATTATTCTTTGTGTACTTGTAGCACCTGGCACAGAGTAGGATGTCAATAAATGTTAAATAAGTGAAAGACTCATTTAATAATCTGTTAGAATTTGTCTTCCCATTCAGAACAGTGATTTATACAATCCTTCCAGTCACAAAATCTTGAAGAGTGAACAACAAAAGCTGCATTAAATATATATATATATATACATATACATATATATTAGCTTAAACAAATATCCAAATGATACATCACTGCTTGGAAGTATCTTTGAAAACATCATTCTGTAATTCCCAAGGTCTATCAAAGTTTCCACATTTCATTTCTCTCCTAAGAGAACTGAAATTTAGAAAGCAATTTTCAAACAGAAGCAACTTACTTTATTTCGGTCTTGTACTACCAATATTTTTCTAGTATTTTCATCAAAGACAGCACCTGTTGGGGGAAAATAATTATCTTGAGAAATTTTAATTTCACTTACCTAGGCTTCCCATCCCCTTAGCTAGGCATGGAAATATCTTTGAAGGCCTACCAACTATGAATGCTCAAAAATCTCTCCAAAAAGGAAGTAATGACTTGGGCCTCCCAATTCTTAGAGCAACTTCAACAAAGTTTTGGTTATAGGTCTATACTATCTTGGGGTATAATCATGAGTGTAAGCTTATTTTTTTTCCAGACTAGATGAGACTGTTTTTCCCTATCGTCATAAACTTCTCTAGATTGTTTTTTTCCTGATGGTAAAATATATAATCTTATAAGATTAACTTATTTCAGTGGTCAGATATTTTTAAGTGCTAAAAATAAATAAACTGACATCTCCATTTTCATTTTTCATTCTTTGAATCACGAAGTGGTCCCTTTGACAATCCAATTCCACTGTTTAGGGTTTAGCTCAACACTTACTTGTAGTAATTTAATTTTCCTCACCATGAGTATATACAGCTTTACAGCAAACCAATATATTGCTTTGGAATACTTATTTATTGAACACATGTCTTAAGTCACAGTTCATTTCCTTCATTTATCCATTCATTACATATAATGCTCAGCAAAATAAGCATTTTGCTAGATGTTAGGGATTCAAAAATAAATTATTCTTCATTATTTATGTTTCTCTCTGGGCAATCTTTAGTCCAAAATATTATTAATATTCTAAAGATTTAATATATCTGCCTTTCTTTAGTGTGGGAAGATACTTTATGCAGATTCATCTATTCTCTCCATATTAGTTGAGCTGTAGTATAGTAGAAAAAACAGTGGTGTTGTGGGAGAAGCCTTGTGCTACTTTTCAAGCCCACTAGAGCGTTTGGGAGATGGCTGAGCCTCTGTACTCCTATGAGGATTTATCATCTCAGAAATACTACGTAGGGTTACTATAAGACAAAGGAGACTCAATGATAGTGGGTATAATTTATTTTGAACATAGTACATAAAATATCTCATATATGTTGCAGTATTTCATCAAGTCAATGTCAAATCATAGTTAACCTACAGGGCAGAATAGATGTGTTCCACAAGGTTTTCAAGGTTTGTACTCTTTCTCCGGGCAGAGTAGCTAGTAAGTTCAAACTGCCAACTTTCTGATTAATAGCCTGGGGCTTTAACCAGTGCACCACCAAGGCTCTCCTTATATAACATTCCAAATAAAACCCCTGTTGATGTTGATCAGTTCTGAGTCACTGAGCGCCTATGTAAAACAAAATGAAGCACTACCGTGTCCTGCATCATCCCCATCATTGCTCTTGTGGGTGAGCCCATTGTTGCTGTCACTGTGTCAAGCTGCCTTGTTGAGGGTCTTGCTCTCTTTCGCTGCCCCTCCACTTTACCAAACATGATGTCCTTCTCCAGGGATGAGTCTCTCCTTAGAACCTGTCCAAAGTACCTGAGACAAAGTCTCACCATCCTTGCCTCCAAGGAGCATTCTGGCTGTACTCCTTCCAAGACTGAGCAGTTTGTTCTTTTGGCAATCTGCGAGCCTTTCAATATTCTTTGCCAACACTAGAGTTCAAATGCATTGATTTTACTTCAACCCTCCTTATTTACTGTGTAACTGCCACACAGATATCAGGTGATTAAAAATATCATAGCTTTGTTGGGTGCACTACAGTCCTCAAAGTGGCATCGTCGTTCGTCAACTTTCAAGAAGTCTTGTGCAGCAGATTTGCCCAATGCAATGTGTCATTTGATTTCTTGACTGCTGATTCCAGGAATTTGATTGTGGATCCAAGCAAGAGGAAATCCTTGCCGACCTCAATCTTTTCTGTTTAGTGTGGTATTTGTTGGGACTATTGTGAGAATTTTTGCCTTTTTGATGTTAAGTTGCAATCAATAATGAAGGCTGCAATCCTTGGTCTTCATCAAGTGCTTCAAGTGCCCACTTTCAGTAAGCAAGGCTGTGTCGTCTGGTTTAGGGAGGTTGTTCATAAACCCTGGCAGCAGTAATGGTTATGCATTGGGCTATGAATTGCAAGGCCAGTGGTTTAAAATCACCAGCTGCTCCGTGGGAAAAAGGCAGGGCTTTCTAGTCCCATAAAAGTGTCAGAAACTCAGAAGGGCAGATCTGCCCTGTCTTACAGAGTTACGATAGTTGGCATCCACGCAGTGGTAGTGAGTTTACTCCAATCCTGATGCCAGATTCTGCATGTTATCATGTAATTCGCTGATTAGGCATACAGATTGAACAAGTATGGGGGAAGGTACAACCCTGTACACACTTTTCCTGATTTTAAGTCATGCAATAGTCTCTTGTTTTTTCAAAACTGCATCTTGATCCATGTATAGGCTTTATATGAGCGTTTCATAAACACTTCAGAACAATGAGATGTTCTGGAATTCCCATTCTTCCCAAAGCTATCCTTAGTTTGCTGTGATCCACACAGTCCAAGGCCTTTGCAGAGTAAATGAAACACAAGTAAACATCTTTCTGAAATTCTCTGCTTTTAGCCACGATCCATCTGATATCATCAAGGATATCCCTGGTTCCTTGTCCTCTTCTGAACTTGCCAGAATCTATGGGTTACATGAATCAATGTACTGATATTGATTGTTGCTGGATGATTTGCAGCAGAATATTTACTTATATATCTAGAATATTATTCTGTAATTTGTGCATGCTTTGTTAAAAATTTTAAATTTTACTAACATAATGACGTATAATTCACATAGCATACAGTAACATAAACCTATTTTAAAGAGTTGTGTAATCACTACTGTTTTAGTCTGGGTAGACTAGAAAAAAACTTCATAAACACACATATATGTATAAGAAGGAGTTTTACATACAAGGGCAATTGAACATTGGGAAAACATCCCAGTTCAGTCCAATCCAAGGTCATAAGTCTGATATTTGCCCATAAGTCCACACCAATCTATAAATCCTCTTCAGACTCATGAAGCACATTCAATGACACCAGGATAATCACAGGCCAGCGGGAACAGAGTCTTATGTATCCAGTGACGGTAGAAGTTTCTCAGTGCTGGCAAGGGTCTCCCCGTGGCTCCTCTAGTTTCAGGACTAAGGGTCTATCAGCATGCTGCCATGTGTCTCGTCAGCTGCAGTGTCTCCCAGGGAGTGTTGTCAGTAGAACGTCTCCAAGGAAGTGAACTGAGAGAGCTAGTGTCTCTGCCTCCAAGAAGAAATGACCACATTTCCCAGAATCCTCAGGAGAAGGCCATGCCCACACTGAGGTATCAATGGCTAACTCCAGATTGACAGGCTAGACTCCACCCCATCCACTCTTAATCCTCAAATTGACACCAGGTTAGGTGATTGCCACAATTACAATCAATTCTAGAACATTTTTCTCCTTAGTCTCTGTGTTATCAGTCCTTCATTTAATCCTAACTCCAAGAATTTATTAATCTAGCACTATCTCTATAGATTCACCTATCTGGAGTTTCATATAAAGGAAAATCTACAACAAATAGTAAAAAAATAAAACAACAAAAAGATATCAATTAACAATTACAAAATAAAACATAGAAAATCCTCAGTTTTCTGAGGAGTCACCAGCTGTTCAGAGAAATAGTTTCACATAATCTTACATACACAACATCTAATTTCACCACATTTTTGCCAACATTTGTGAGTATTCCTTAGGGTCAACTCTCTTCCGAATGGATACAAATATGGATCTCTTCCAGTCAGTTGGTCAAACAGCTGTCTTCCCAATTTCCTGGCATAGACAAATAAATGTCTCCAGCACTTCATCAGCTTGTTGAGACATTTCAGTTGCCATCCCATCAAGTCCTGGAGCCGTGGTTTTGACTAATGCTTTTAGGGCAGCCAGACTTCTTCCTTCAGTACCATAGGTTCTGGCTCATATGCTACCTTTCTTGAAATGGTTGATCATCTACTAGTTCTTTGTAGTACATGGACTCTGTATATTCTTTCAATCTTCTTTGTGTGTGGCAGTTACCTAATCTGGTGTCAATTTGAGGTTGAAGAGTGTAGGGGTGGAGTCTAGCCTGTCAAGTTGGAGATAGCCAATGAGACCTCTGTGTGAGCATGGCCTTCTCCTGAGAATTCTGGGAAATGTGGCAATTTCTTCTTGAAGGCAGAGACACTGTGTCTCTTGGTTCCCTTTCTTGGAGACTTTCTAGTGACAACACTCGTTTGGAGACTCTCTACTGACAAGGGTTATTTCCTGTGAGACATCCCTGGGGAGAAACAGATGGACCTACCCTGATGTGGCCAGAAACCTGGACCTAGAAAAGCCATGTGGAGACCCCTGCCAGCGCCGAGATGTTTACAACACCACTGAATCCAAAGACTTTCTACCCACTGGCCTGTGATTGTCCTGCATTTGGCTTCATCGCACGTATTTTGTGAGTCTGAAGGGGACTTTATTGGTATTGGACATATGTGCTAATATCAGGCTTATGGACTTGTTCTGGACTGGGCTGGGATGTTGTCTCAGTGTTCAATTGTTTTTGTATAAAGCTTCTTTCTTATACACATATGTAGTGCTTATGAATTTGTTTCTCTAGTCTATCCAGACTAGCACAGTATGCTTCCTGCATCATTCAATATTTTGCCCATAGAATCCTTCAATATTGCAACTTGAGGCTTGAATTTTTTCATGAGTTCTTTTGGTTTAAGATATGCTGAGCATGTCTTCCATTTTGGTTTTCTCATTCTAGGTTTTTGCCCATTGCGTTAGAATATTTGACTTTGTTATCTTCAGCTACCCTCTGAGATTTTCTCTTTGGCTCTTTGATGGCTTGTTCCCTAGGGTTTTCTGAGACTAGAGATATTTACAGAAGCTGACTGCTTCATCTTTCCTCCATTGGGCGGTTGGAAAGTTCTAACTGCTGATCTTTAGTTTAGCAGTCCACTGGAGTTTCCTTATAAAACATTAACCAAACCAAACCAAACCCACTCAGTGGATTCCAACTAACAGAAGTCCTCTATATGGTTTCTTAAATGATATATCTTTGGAGGAGCAGAGGGCCTCTACTTTCTCTCCCAGTGGATTTGAACCTCCAACCTTGCAGTCAATAGTCTAATATTTACTCAATAGCACCATCAGAGCATTAAATGAAACACACACACACCCAAAAACAAACCAAGAAACATGGGAAAAAACAACCTATTGCCTATGACTCTAACTCCTATCACTCCGTTAGGACGGAGCGGAACTGCTCTTTAGGCTTCTGAAGCTGTAAATCTTTACAAGAGCCAAACGTTCCTTCGTTCTCCGATGGAGGAGCTGCTGATCTTACCATTCTTGGCCCAATGTCTAACCCACATTATCAGAGCTCCAGTTTTTTTTTTCTTTCTTCATCGTGACCCTGCAGAGCTCCTTTACAGAACACAAACAACTGCCTTGAGTCTGTTTGCTCATAGGGAACCTGTGGGGCTGAGTAACACTGCTCCAGGGTGTCTGAGGCTGTCGGTCTTTATGGGAGGAAACAGCCTCTTCTTTCTCCTGCAGAATGGCCAAGTGCATTCAAACTGCTCAGCTTGTTAGCAGCCCCGCGTATATCCCACTCTGCCACTGGGCCACCTTTACAGAACAGTAGAAGGTGATAAACCTGTGTAGGAATAAACTATACGAAAACCAAACTCACTTGTCATTGAGTCTGTTGTAACCATAGCAACCCGACAGGACAGGGTAGAATTGCCTTGTGGGTTTGCAGGGGCAGTGAATTATTTAATGTGGCTTTCCTATCCAAATTCTTTAACTCCCACTAGATGACCTTTCTCTTCATGCTTCTGGTAAGATGGTGGAGGAGTATACTGAAGGATTCACCTGTGAGTAATTCTGAACAGGATTCCCTAGAAGGCCACCCTGCTGCTTATACCATGAGACCTGTGAGAAGCAGGAGGAGAGATCTCTTTGCCAGGAAGAGCCAGGAGTGGAGCTCTTCCTCTGGACCTGAGATCGCCATGCAGCGAACTTCCTGGATCCAGAAGGCAGCTATAGCATTATAGGAGCAGCAGCAAAACCAGGAGCCATGGAACAGAGGGATGGACTTCCCAGCCCACTGGAGCAAGTAAAGAAGAGAGCTTTGGGGCAGGCGGCTAGCTTGTGGGGTAGGCTGCCTCGGGCCACATAATTCAGGGTGCTGTTCGCTGAGTCATGCAGCTTGAGCTGCATGCCTTCGGGCTGAGGTTTACAGCAAAGTGGTATGCTCTCTGGGCATTTATTAGCTCTGCAAAACTTCGTAACATGTCCTGACAAACAGTTCAACCCTGAGCATTTCTCACTGACATTACGTGTTGACTTCCTTAATAAACCCTTTAATCATTAATTTTGCCTTTGAGTTCTGTGCAGCCATTGCAGTGAATATGGCAGCGCTGACAGGTAAAATAGAGAACTTTAATTGAGAGGTTTCCAGGACAGTAACTCTCTGGAGGTGTAGAAAGACATTCTCCCACAGTGTGGCTTGTGGTTTCGAACTAGTTATGTGTAATACAAGAAAAAGCAGTTTTCTTTGAAATGAAAAGACTATCACCTTAGTATTTTAAAATACTTAGGAAAAAAGCACAGTTGAAATATTAACACTAATGTTAACCTCTATTGAGAAATAGAAACTATAATTTACTGGTAATTGGTCTTTACAAAAGATATCATGGCAAAGTAATGTTTTGGAAACCTAGTCCTAAATTTTAATAATCATTGATTGCTCAGAACTTTCCTGTATGGGTTCACTAATGAATATGAATAGTACGCCATCCTAAGGACGAAGCCAGCACAGTGAAAGTACATGTACAATGAGAGCAACCCCTGCTGGTCACAAAAAGTTAAGCATGAGAAAATCAGGGTGCCTTGTTGGTGCAGTGAGTTAAGTGTTGGGCAGCTAACCCGAATGTCAGAGGTTCAAATTAATGAGTTGTTCCATGGGAGAAAGTTTAAGGGTCTATTCCATAACAAGGTCAGGCTAAGGAGCAGCTCGACGCTGTCCTAACAGGTTCTGGGAGTTGGAATCTACTGACAACAGTGGGTTTCATTTTCTAAGTGACTCTGTTACTACGGTTAGACAAATAATGTACGACATGCTCTATGAGCATGGGCTCAGGCACTCCTCAGTAGAGTCTAAGTAAAACACCTGGGACAGATTGTCTGAGTTCTGCGCAGGGACTCTGCTTCATGCAGCACTGACCACTTGTACATACGACAGCTTTCTCAGTGACCTGACCACTGTGTTGAAGTTCTAACCAGCCTGGCATTCATTCAAGAAATATTTATTGAATACCTACTTTATGCCAAACTCTATCTTCAGCCAGAGGAACAAGACACCCATTATTGTGTGGGAGATTGGTGAGATAATTTCCAAGTGGGATAGGTGGTATAAAGAAACAGGGACCAAGGTGTTGACTTTGACATATTAAAGGACCCTGTAATGAGAAACTTTTCTGAGGAGACAAATAGGCACCTTAGATATAAAGAAGCTAAATGAACAATGCCCAGGGGAAGAACACAGAAAGAGGAGTCAGTAAGAGAAAAACTCTGAGCAAACATTGGTTGCTATGTTGGAAGAACAGTAACAAAATCACAGTTCTCTGATCAGGCAAGCAGCTGTACAATTATGCTTGACATGATTGAACTATGAAATGATATGACACATATATTTACTCCCAAGTCACAGAAAATTAAAAAAAAAACATAAATCCAGGAATGTGTCCTGGGCTTGCACTGAATCCTAGCTCCAACTTTTAAAAACAACTGGTTCTTACGTTGTGGCCCTTCTCCATGCTCACCTTCATGATATGACTCCTAAAGATAAGGGTGCTACAGCAGTGTGGTGAAGAAGGTAGCCCGGCCATCAACCGGAATAGGTCTGGGGTCTTAAAGGGTTGTATTCAAACAAACAGCCATCGAAGTGAGGAGTCAACTAAATGCACACAGAAGCATACCAGCTTATGTGATCCAAAGATGACAATTACAAAATGTGAATCTGGTGAAAAGTAGCAGAGCTAAAATTATGAACATCTCATTTGTAGAAGGCTATGGAGGACAGTGGGACCCCAAACCCACCTATCTGCAGAGTATCTAGTCAGACTGAGTGGCTGGCAGATGCCCTGCAGTCACAGGCAAGAGTCCTGAACAATCTTACTATCAGGCAGAGACTATGATAATCTTGATTATGCTGGGTTGAACTTGACATTTGGCCAGTTGACCTCCCTATAGACACAATCCAAATTTGTAATGGGTGCAAATATCTCTTAGCTGTTCCATGACAGAAATTACTTCCCTGGTTTTTTGAATATCAATGGGGGTCTTTTCCTTTTTATTCACAATTTATGTTTTTGTCCTTATACTAATAAGATCTTATCTTTATCATTTAAGTGCAATTTGCTTTGTATTGTTTTCTGTTGGACTTCCCAGATGTGCAGCACAGGAGAAGTGGATGCATAGTGATAATAAATGATGCAAGGTAAGGTGACCAGATGTCCCACTTTTTAACAATTTGTCCTGCATTGGTTTAAAATTAAATAAATATATTACAATACTATTTTTGCATTCTATGAACATTTGTTTTGTTTTGTTTTTTGGGGCGGGCATGACTGCTCTCCGGTGGTGGGAGTAGGAGGCCCAGCCGCACTGCTGGAATTGAACCGCTGTCCCCGTGGGCCGCAGTCCCGCGCACAACCACTACACCACCGGGGGTCAGCCCTCTATGAACATTTTTTGTTGCTCCATATAGACCAAATTTTTAATCAAGAATACCCCCCCTCCCCCGGTCAATGGTGTCCCGCTTAAAATCTGGTCACTATTTTAATAAGGGGATGTAGGGGACACAAGTCTGTGGGGGACAGGGAAATCTTGGGAGTAAATGGTGAAGGTGGGAGGGGGAAGGAGCACTAAAAGTGTGTGATTACACAGGCGATTTTAAACATGGGGTGAGGGCGGAGGAGATGCTCTGAGATTGATGTGGTGGTGATTGCGCAATTCCCCTTGTTATGATCGAATGATTGAATTATTCAGTGGTATGATAGGTAAATTATGTGCCAATAAAACTGTTAGGGGGGAAGTGAAGGAGGGAGGGGTAGGGATCACTAGACTTGATTCATGTTGGGGTGTTTTAACCATGGTGGAGGAATGTTCTCAAATTGATGCGGAGATAATTGTACAATTCTTCTTGATATGTTTGAATGACTGAACTGTCGAATTGTATGTGACTTATGTGCCAATAAAACTATATAAAGTCAAGAAAAAAGTCACAGTCCACTTTCTTCTAGCCACACCCACCTTTTGTTGCTTAGCATAATGAATATAAATGAATTTTCCTCTGTTGAAAAAACAAAACCAACCCACTATAAAACTGTTGGAATTGGCTGAGCCCTGGTGGTGATGGCGCAGTGGTTGTGCGCGGGTCTGTGGCCCACTGGGATGGAGGTTCAATTCCAGCTCCACAGGAGCAAAGGCTGGGCCTCTTACTCCCATCACCAGAGGGCAGTGATGCCCCAAAAAACAAAAAAAAAAGAAAAAAGAAAAAACTGTTGGAATTAACTCAAGGGCATTGAGTTGGAGTTTTTTGAGGGGGACAAAATAAAATGACTGTACCTTTCCAGAACAATTTCCTATACAACTTCATCCCAAATAGTCACTTCAAATCTGAGTCAGAAGTCTGGTCAACTTTGTCTTTCTCATTGGCTGGACTCCTTCCAAATGATAACCGCAAACTGTTATCTTTTTGATGGTTTGAGGATTACTCACATTGCAAGAGAATCCGACAACTAACCAAACCTAAAAACAAAGCACCATGTCCATCAAATTAATTAAAGTTCACAAAGACCCTATAAACCAGGGCAGAACTGTCCCATAAGATTTCCAACATTGTACATCTTTATAGAAGCAGTCAGCCACATTTTTGTCCCAGGGAGAAGCTGGTGTGTTCAGACACGTGACTTTTGGATTAGCAGTCAAATATCTTAATCACTGTGTAACCAGGGCTCCTCCAACCATTAACAGAGGATTTTTAAGTTGGTTATAAGGAAATCAGAACTGATTTTTTTTTTGCTTGTAGTCTTACAAAAAGAAATTATTTCTATGCTGTAAAAGAGGGCTATCACTTTGTATTGGGTTTGTCAAGGTGTCGTTTCATAAGAAATGAAGCACGAAGGAGAAAAGATGGGATATGAGAAAAGAGAATTCACATAAAGCAATGACTGACATACAAGTATGCAAGTATGCAAAGAACGCAGGAAGTAATGCACAGAGGATGCGGGAGTTCAGTGACCTGTCTTCTGAAGACAGCAGGTGTTTTGTAGGATTAAAGCACAGCTAGGAGTAAGGTGAGGCACCTGAATTATGGTGCTGGTGAAGAATATTGAAAGTACTACTATCTTGGGAGAAGCACAGCCTGAAGCTTCCTTAGAAGCAAGGATGGTGAGACTTGGTCTGATCTCCTCTGGACATGGTACGTGGAGAAACTAGCTCCTGGAAAAGAGCATCATACTTGGTGAAGTGGAGGGGCAGTGAGGAGGAGGAAGACCTTCGACAAGATGGACTGACGCAGTCGCTGCAACAACTCCTTTAAACAATGGGTAAAATGCTGCTGCTGAGGGACAAGCAACCATCTAAAACGGGAGTGGCTGAGAGATAAGACTGAAGATGGATGTGAGAAATAATTTTTTAAATAACTATTAGCTAATACAAGGAGGAATCATAGGTAATGCTGCAGTTTCAAGTCTTACACTAGCCAAAATGGTACTATGGCATTAGGCTGCTTACCAAAAGGTAGGCAGTTCAAACTCCCCAGCTGCTCCACCAGAGAGAGATGGGCTATCTGCTTTGAAAGATTCAGGTCTTGGAAACGGAGCAGTTCAACTCTGTCCTAGGGGGAAGGTATGAGTCAGAATCACCTTTACTGCAGTGAGCACACAAAGCTACAAGTGATTTTCTCAATATTAGAGAGAGCTCCATCACAGATTTCTTCTTTCATTAACATCGCTGCCACCTATGAGCTGTATTTCATAATAAATGATGAGCAGCCTCAGTTGTCAAGGGGAGGACAAACTCCACTTGCATACATGAATAGGGGCTTAATGGGTTTCCTTGTGGGACACCTATCTAACTTTGAAGATTCGCTCAAATACTACTTCCTTCATGAAAATTGTATGGGCCAGGGTCGAACCAGGCAGCCCCCTGGACTGGGCAGTTCCCTGGACCCAGCAACCCCCTGGACCAGGCAGCCCCTTTTGCATCAGCCTCACCAAGAAAGAGATGAACAACCTGCTGAACTTTGTAAACCCTGCCTCTGGCATTTCACAGAGCTTATCTCCTCAAAGGACACAGCCCCTTCACAGAGCTTCTCTCTTAGGGCCGTCTATACAGCCTCTTCCCTCAGTGTTTCTGGAGGCAGATCTGTGTTCTCACATACTATATCTTGACTCAGACCCTGCAATTGCAACTTCAGAAAGCCTCATTCACCTTATCGGTACATATGTCCTTGGCTCAAGCCCTATGTATGTCTCACTGCCTCACTGCCTCACTGCCAGGCGTGGCTTCCCTGGCTTAACTCTCGGGCCATGGGACTGCCCAGGAGTTCAAGATGCTACTGTCTATCTCCCTCTGCCGTCCCTTCTCTTCCCAAAAGTCCTTCACTACCTCCAATAAAGCATATTCTCTTCATCCCTAACTGAGCTCAGTCTCCCTCTTGCGGCAATGTCTCTACCTCTCAAAAATGTCTTTGGTTTATGTCTTTGGTTTATTGAGCACATCCTCATGTACTGTTTAGAGAGCACATCAACCTGCTTTGTACTAAAAATATGAGTGCAGTATACAATTTTCCCCTCTCTTCTGCAGTTGTGGTCTTTTCAGTGCCTTGACTAAAGCAAGCACTCAGCAGAATTAAGCCCCAACTAAACAGGGCAGGTGGGCATACATTCACTTATTGGTTCCTTTCTACAGATATTCAGCAAGTATCTAGTATGCCCCAGGCGCTTGGTAAATGATGTGAATAAAGTGGCACCCAAAGCAAACCTGGCCCATGCCTATATAAATCTATGGCCCAGTGAAGCTAAGATAACCCGAAGAGTTAAGCTGAGATTACTGTTGACCTTTGGATTCAGAGAAGTAGATACTTTATTTGCAGGGTAAGAAAACAGAAATTCAGTTATGAACACAAGGTGAAGCACTTGTAGAAGATAAGGATTTCTTACTATTTTGAGTAGCTCTGGCAATCTAAGAATCTTTAAACTCCAGTTCTCGAAGAAGGAGTCCTGGTGGTGTGGGGATTACAAGGTGGGCTGTGATCAGGCAAGGTTGGCAGTTCAAAACCATCCATTGTTGTGCGGAAGAAGTAAGGGACTGTCTTACTTCCATCAGCAGTTATAGTCTCAGAAACTCACAGGGGGCTGCTATGAGTGGCATCGACTCAATGGCAGTGGGTGGGTGGGTGAGTGAGAGAGTTCTTAAAGGGCGGTCCTGGAAATTGCGTGATGGCCGCTGCATCATCTGGGCACTTATTAGAGGTACAAATACTTGGACCCCACCTTCTTGAAGCCCTTTACAATCATTACATTGAATAAGGAAAACCAGAGAAGAAGGAGCAGTCTAGTTGTACTTCTCTCAAGACAGATGTTGTGATAGGTAAGCCTGTTGTGCCAACATGGCCAAAGAGATAAGTAGTTCTGTTGTGACAGCATGGCCAACTAACAGGAGATCAATTGAAGGGCAGAGATAGAAATGGCTTGGCCAGCCCCACCCTTGCCCTCTTGCTCTTGGATCTTCCAACCAGCCGGCTGCCCTGTTCAGCCTGTGCCTCCATCTCCAAGCAACACTACCTGAGGGACATCTAATCGGCGGACTGTGTTGCTCTGAGTTGTGTTTCTTTCAAGCCCTGCTTTGCCACGCTTCTGGAATATACATCTCTTGGGCTGGGGACTGTTGGACTCTGCCTGACTGTTGGTGACCTGCTTTGCTGTTTGCTGCTTGTGGCCGGATAGCCTGAATTGCCCTACAGAGGACTACTCAGCGGCCCTCAAGACTCCAAGGACGGCCAATCTACTAGCTGTCTCACGCAAGTGAGTTGCATGGAGCCAATTATATTGCTTTATAGATTAGTTAATTGCTTGTTTCTTCTCTTTATATATCCTTCTATCTATATAAATATATAAAGAGAATTACTAGTGTGCTGGTTTTGTTTCTCTAGAGAACCCTGTCTAACAGATGTGCTTGCTCTTTGGAACTTTTAGTATTCTTCATCAGTATTAAAATTCAAATTTTTTCCATCTTTCTTATTCAATGTTCAATGTGCACATGCAAATGACATGAGCCAAAAGGTCATGACTGGGTCAGGTTGTATGGGCTGGGGTCAGACGAGGCAGCCCCCTGGACCAAGCAGCCCCTTGCCCCCCTTTGCACTAGCCTCACAAAGAGATGAACAACTTGCTGAACTTTATCACCCCTGCCTCTGGCATCTCACGTGCTCCCCTTCTGACATTCTGGGAAGCGAGTCTGTGAAATGGGATGATTGCTCATAGGTCATCTCCCACCCCAGGACTTGTGAACGCAGCATGGGAAACTTCCCCCTTCTTTTGTTAGCCCACATGCCTGTAGCTCAGACCCTATATATCTCCTACCACCCCAATATCGGGTGCAGCTTCCCTGGTCTAACTCTTGGCCTCAGAACCGCCCAGGAACTCAACATGCTCCTGCCTGTCTGTCTCTTTCTCTGCTGTCCCTTCCCTTCCCCAAGGTCCTTCATTACCTCCAATAAAACCTATATATTTCATCCCTAACTGAGCTCTTTCTCCTTTTGGTGGCTCTGTCTCAATCTCCCATGGGCACACTGTTGTAGTGAGATTTTATGTCAACTTCCACTTGTGGCGGGGTGGAGTCCAGCTTCTCCATCAGGTCACCGCCTGATGATGGCTCCTAGGAGGCGCAGCCTTTTTACAAGAAACATTGGGGACCCTTCTCCCTCTCTCTGCCTAGTCACTTTTCTGTTTGCTGAGACTCTATGGGCCACTGACCCTGGGAGCCAACCTGGAAGTTGTCGGAACCGTGCCATGTTTCTACTAAACTTGGACCCACACGACTCTGCACCCACTGGTCTGAGAGGTCCTTTACAGCATCCCGCTTTACTTCTCGGCATCATCAGCTTGCAGCTACAGGTGTCTGCAGAGGGCTCTGGCTAACATTAGGTCCAAGGGCGTAAGTTGGACTGGGTGGGGATGCCTTCTTGATATAAGCATACTTTTTCATTTAAGGCTCTTTCTTATACATATATGAATGTCAGTGATTTTGTTTCTCTAGATAACCCAGCTTAACACCCTCACCTTAATACTCAAAGTAGTGTCCTTGCTTTTCAACACAGGTCATGTGCAGCACATTTAGCTGATGCAATGAGGCAGTTGGTCTCTTTTTGATTTTTAAATGTTTTATTCTTTTTTTTTAACTGATCATATTTTTATTTGACACTATTTTAAAAATTGCAATTATCCTTAATTTAGTTAAGTCATTCAAACATGGTTGAATTGCTTTTAGTATATACTTAAAAATGCTTTTACTGGCATATACTGTATTTCACATGTCATACAATTTAATCATTCCATCACATTAAGAAAATTTATGCAGTCATCACTGCCATTCATTTAATAACATTTTTTTTTCACAATCATTGTTCTTAGTGCTGCTCTTAAGCCTTAACTGTGGAACCAAGCAAGACTATTTGACTAGTGAAGTTCCAATATCTGTGTAACACATGATCAGATACAGCCTTTGAAAAACTAAAGGTTTAACGTATCTTTTATCTTTGCTGCCCTCTGCTGATTTGTAAGACAAATGTTTTCTATTTAAAAGCATTGTGCAATAGTCCCAAGGCAAGTATCGTTTCATTATACAATTCATTCTATCTGGATAAACTATCTGCCATGCTCTAAGAAGCAAGACCTCAGTTAATTTTGAATTACCACAGATGTGGAACTGACCTGCGACTCCGACTTGATGTGTGGCATATCCTGGTAATCTGCTGGGCCCTTCTCCCAGCCACAGGGTAAGTGTCGCTGAGTCCGATTCTGCGTGGTGAAAGCAGAAGCCCAGGGAAGCGGCAGGAGCAATCCATTGGCTTTGGAGGATGGGAATGTGCAGCCAGATGGCTGTTCGACCTTCTGATCGCCATTTCTGGATTGCAGCTAAAATGTGGAAGACAATATTTAGAAATGCTTTCCAGTAAAAGGCCTGAAATGAGTGAAAACTCGTCTTGGGCAAGGTCCAAGATGTCATGTTTAATTTTGACTTCCTTTCCTGAAGGGGTATTTGCATTGGGACCTCCCAATGCCCTGTTTCCATCACCACCACTGGAACTACCATGATTTCTTGTACTCATCTTCTAATTTATGAGTTTCCTACCAGATAAAATTCCTTAAGGATTGACTCAGTATATTTTTGACCTTTATCTCACCGCACAAAAAGTCTGGTTCATAACAGGTATGCAAAAGTGGTAGAATGGGCAAATAAATTGACTTAGACAATCTGAATTACCATTTTAATGCCATTTCTTTTAACATCCTAGAGACTATCATGGGCTTCAATGCACTATCATAATTTTTTAAGTCGATATCTTCTCAAATCCAGCAGCAGCTCTCTGGGAGCAAGGCTGGGCCTCCTACTCCCACCAGGGCAGTGATGCTTGGCCCTCCCCGACCCCCCCTGCAATAAAAAGGAGATAAAAAAATTGCTATGTTCAAGATGGCTTTAAAATATAACTAACTTTTAAAAAGAAACTTTTGAAACTAAGGAAAGGTGTAATGAAGAAATCAAAATTTTACATTTTACTGGCATACAGATAGCACATAATTAATTTTTTATCAATGTAGTATTGGTACTGGCATCATATAGTTGGCATGTTATGTGTTTTACTGCATATTATATTGTAAACATTTTACTTCATTAAAACTCCATGTGTACAAATGAAATTTTAATGATTATACAATTTTCATCATCAATCGCTTCTTGGCCTTTTGGCTAAGATCAAGTGTAGCATCTGTTCTTATCAGTTTAATAACTGATACGTCCTCTATCCAAGGACAATATATTCAATGGATTTTTGGAGCAGGGAGATGGAATGGAAGCTTGCTTCGTCCATTCTACGCATTGACCTGGTATTGCAGTACTTCCAGAAACAGCGCACCCTCTTGGGGGGATAAATAAAGACTTTTCATCATACAGATAGACCATGAGCTTTATCCAATCTCCTACTCTTGTTCATTAATGTTCTTTCCAATTTTTCTTTATTACAGATAATACGTTGGTGAACACCAAGATAGATTTTCTGTCCATGACTTCCCTTATTTTATTACTTGAGGTTGACACAGGGGAAGAAGATGTTAATATTGAGTCCTCACCAAGTCGCAGACGCCCAGGAACCCTATAGGAGAGAGCACATCTACCCCTGTGGGCAGCAGGGACCCTTGTCTTTCTCATGGAGCAGCTGGCAGTTTTTCACTGCTGAGAAGTTCCAGACCTTTACATACCTTATCTTAGTTCTTTCAACTATGAGAGGCACCTACTCTCTCAACCTTCTCACTGCCATCCAGTCGACCCTGACTCCTAATGGCCCTGGGGAATGGAGTAGAACTACCTCTGTGGCTTTCGGAGACTGTGAATCTTTATGGGAGCAGAAAGCTCTGACTTTCTCTTGAAGGGTGGTTGCTGGTGGGCAACTGTCATGGCTGTGATTAACAGCCTGGCTCGTAACCCACTGTGCCACCAGAGCTGCACGGTACATTACACACATCACTAACTATGAAGCAAGAAAGGAATCCTTCATATTTTCAGGTTTTTTTAAACTTTCAGATTAATTTCTTAATCTTAAAAAGAATCAATCATTTTTCTTAATCCTAACAAAAATTCTCCGTGAGCTAGTAGGTTCTAGTATTTAATCATAACAAGAATTCGCTGTAGGAGAGCAGAGGGCTGTGCTGTTGAACACACTGTCAAAGTTCTTAGCTTCTCTCTTCAGTTCACGGTAGCTCCTCCTCCGACACAGGCTGTGGTCTCTTCATCTCTGCATCCAGGTGCCTACACAGTGGCAGACACAAAATGAAAAACTCATGGCTGGTGAATCAACTAAAACTGTCCTTACGTACTTTAGAGCACACAGCTCCACTTTCTCCTGTGAAGAAACTGTTGAGTTTGAATAGCTGGCTAGCAGTCCAACTCACAGCCTCCATGCCACGAGACGTCTGGACTCAAGTTAGCATGCAATGAGGTCTCAGGTTAAATCAGATATTGGTTGGTAGAGTGATTCATCCCTCTCACTTTCTTATCTTTTTCTAATTGTATACTTAAAATTTTTTGAGGTAGAAATACATTAAAAAATCAAATGATCGGAGGGACTCTGGGAAGATGGCCGCCAGATAGGAAGCCCACGCCCGGAGCTCCTGGAGATCTGTGAGTGGGGCTGACAAGGGGAAGGGTGGGGGCTCTCAAATTGGGTTTTGTGACTCCAGGAAAGCTCAGAGCCTCCTCTGAACCAGGAGCAGGCGCGGCCCGCACGCCCGCGCTCCCCACAGGCACAGGCACAAACGCCTCCTGCACAGACACTGCGGGTTCTTGGTGCCGGCGGGATCCAGGGCGCACACTCTGCGACCCTGAGATCAGGGACCCGCAGTTAATCAGCGCCGGCGCGCAATCGCAGACCAGTCCTCCCCACCCCAAGGTGCCCAGGGGACACTCCACGCAGACCCACACCTCTCGCTCCCCACCCCCAGGGACTCCTGTGTCCCCAGCACAACGGTGGGCCAGCCCCACCCCCACCCCGGAGGCCCGCGCCCAGGCCCACCTTCAGGGCACCACCACTGCCCAGGATAAGATCAAGCCATCCCCTAAACCTAAGCCTGCCCACCTGGGCCACACTTCCTAACAGTAGTGAAAGGTATACCCACACTCCCCACAGTCGCTGGCACTCCTCACAGACGCTGCCAGTTCAGGGAGTCTGCCCCAAGACCCGCAACAGAGAGGCCCACTTTACATTGTCTACTGGGTAAACAGCCAGCCTGTCCTCCCCACCCCACAGTACTAGAGGATTTTTTCCCACCTATCTGTGGCAAGTGCCTCTAACCAGGAACAGACCACCCAACTCCCACCCCATCCCCTAAACCCACTCCCCTGCTCAGCCAACACACTCCATCAGATCTGCAAGGCCTAGCTGCAAACAGTTCCTGAGGGAAGCTATAATATAAGACCAGCCTCCTAAAGAGAGACCCCAGGGCCACAAAACACCAAGGAAAATGCCACCTAATATGAATAAATCAAACAAAAAACAGCTAGCAGCTTCCAC